>CAKAOH010020527.1:0-44033 GCA_916701665.1 Sebastiscus tertius
TACAGTGTACAGCATATGCATTGTATTTAACAATTATTTTACAACTCAGGGTTACATTTTCTGTAAACGTGACATCAGTTCAAAATCATGTTTATAAGCCAAAAAGTCATGAACCTGATAAAAACAATGTTAAATTTGTTTTTTGAGCTGTTAAAAATGGTAGGACCACACACACACACACACACGCACACACGCACACACACACACTAGCATTTGGGCCACAGCGATAAGGGTCTTGTTTATCTTTGTAAGCCTGGTGCTACATGATAAGTCTCCAGAATGAGATAACAGTGCAGAGGAAGAGCAGAGAAAATACACTTCGGAATTCACTGACAATTACAGTCGATATAAGCATACCAATGCAACAACAACTTCTCTGTGTTAAAGGTAAATGCACGACAGAGAAGCAGCAACAGGTAACTTTAACACTGTTTGCAGCTGGAGCTGACGAGCTCAAGGATAGTTACACAAGCTGTATGTCGCCAGAGTTGCTTTCTTCATTTAGCATTTCACCAAAAATACTCACTAACATGTTACACCTGCACTTACCTTACTGTCCTTCTCTGTCAGTAAGTAGGAATGTCAAATGCAACTTAATAACATCCAAAGTGTGATCCAAGGTTCAGCCGAGCCACTTCCTCTGTCATAATATATTATGACGTCAACAAACCCCGCCCCCTCGAGGTGAGACGGACCAATGGGATTCTTAGAAAATGAATATTTTATCATTTTCTATATTTTTGACTGGTAAATTAAATAAATAAATAAATAACGACAATAATATTACATGTATTATGACAATAATAATACATGTATTTTTATTGTATATATATTATTATTGTACCTTAATTATCAAAAAACAAGATAAAGAAATAGCAAAAAGTATTATACATTTTATAAATAAAATTAAAAACTAAAGTAGCCGGTGACCACAGCCATCTAATAAACATATAGTAAAATTCCCTTTGATGGTTTACTGTACTATGTAAGAATAATCAGAAGTACAGTGCACTTACATCTGCATTTACCTCTCAAAATGATATTTTTCTCTCATCGAAATTCTCATCACATATTATAATGTCTATCTGCATAATCCAACCACTCCCTGCCATCCAACTGTGATGCTGGAAATTTGAATTTCCCTCGGGATCAATAAAGTTACTATCTATCTATGTATCTGTCTATCTATCTATCTATCTATCTATCTAGGTATGTTTCAAATATTTTTATTAGGAAGCATGTGCATGTCAGCGATACAGACTTCTGTGAGGTGTGTATCATGCCTCATTTCTGATATATATCAACAAAAACAGACAATACAATAAAAACAAAACAAAACAAAACAAATCAAATAGATATTATGTTTAGAAGGATGTCTGCAGCATCACTAGAGGAGGGGCTTAGAAGAAGACGAGAGCCGCTATTGGATACTTCACGCTGTCAGTCTCCACTTCTAAGCCAATAAGAACACCGCTCCGATTCCCAGCTAACCAATCAGAAGCGGCCCCAGAGAGAGCGCTGTGGTACCCGGATGATGATTTTAAACACAGAGCATCCTCCTCCAGTTGCAACACATCACATCCCTCTGGTAAGACTAACACTCACATCATTACGCTAATGCAACCAAATACAACCCATAACACACGAACCACGAGCTTCAGTCAGACCTTTCACCTTCAGAGTGGTTTATTAAAAGCTATTTTTATTATCTCATAAACAGTGTTTACCCACAGACTGGCAGCTGTTAGCATGTAGCAGGTAGCCTTTTTGTTTATCTGGTCCTGCCTGACGTAGGTTGATCTGTTTTCATGAAAATTGTAGCTGGTAGACTGAGAATATGGCTGTAATAAAACATAATTCAGATTTTGCTTTATATAAATTGAAGGCAGCGTTAATTACTATCCACGAGGAAAAGGTGTACTGTACCGTTATCACAGGACTGTTAGTGATGAGGAGCCATCACTGTTTGACAACAATGTGTGAACTATTGTCTTCTATCTTGGACATTATTGTTTTCTATGTTGGACATTATTGTCTTCTATTTTGGACATTATTGTTTTTTATCTTGGACATTATTGTTTTTTATCTTGGACATTATTGTCTTCTATCTTGGACATTATTGTTTTCTATGTTGGACATTATTGTCTTCTATCTTGGACATTATTGTTTTCTATCTTGGACATTATTAGTCATAACATAATGCCTGGTCCTGCAGGTGGTAGCCTAAAACAGTATCTATTTCTATTGTAATGAAAAATGACTGTACCTACCTTGACTCTCTTGCTTTTCCCAATGTTGTCCATGTATCTGTTTTTATGTTTTTTATTTTTACATTCTCACAATGTTACAATTACGATTACCCAGAACTCTTTATAGATATTTAAATCAATATCCTCCTCACAAACACTAACCATACACTTCCACGCAACACACACGCGCACACACACACACACACACACACGCGCACACACACACACACACACACACACACACACTTGTCTTTTTTGATATATTTGTTGAAATGTTATTGTTATTATATATATCTTGTCCTAATTGTTTGTTATCATTATTATGTAGTCATATTATTTCTGTATATTAATCTTGTCTCTAGATGGAGGCTTCAGATAAGCTCAGTGGGTTTTTTGCCTCTTCCTGCACTGTATGTTATTCATTTATTTTTTTTGTTATGTTGTGTAGTCTTAAATTGTGCAAAATAAATAAACAAATAAACAATAAATAAATACTACGAAACGGGGAAATCCCATTAATTCAACAAACAAACACTCAGGTACACATAGATAGATAGATAGATAGATAGATAGATACACTTGGTAGCACTTGGGGAGCAGCAGCCTGCCGCTAAACGTACCGGATGGGTACTTTGGCATCTCTGTGGAAGAAAAGTTTAAAAGGGAAATTGAGTGAAAGTTTCTGGTAATGTCCATAGCTGATGAAATCATGAGAAATGTATTATTCAACAGTTTTTTGTGTTTTGTTTTTTTCTGCAGTTATACAACATTACAAATGGGGCGCAGAAAGTCAAAGAGAAAGCCACCTCCAAAGAAAAAAATGACAGGTAACCTGGACGTCCAGTTCACCTGCCCGTTCTGTAACCACGAGAAATCCTGCGATGTCAAAATGTAAGTAAAATAGAAAGAAATAGGGAAATGTGTCGTGAACAGCAGCAGCTTCCAACTCGGCAGTTAAGGAGAAAATTAAGGGAAGCGTAAATTACATTGCTGAGCTACCAATCCTTCGTTTTTTGTACCTCTTACTGTTGTGAAAGCGTGTTAGACACTTTTGGTAAAGCCTTGATGTGGTCTGAAACCCAACTTTCAGATTTGTGAAAGCTTTATTCTATTTGTGAAAATGAAAAAGGGAGATTTCACTGCTTTTTTCACATGTAGAGCACATTAGACCAGCTCCACATCAAATAACACTATACTTACACTTCTCAAATATTCACTAGATTATTCCAGAGAGGCTTAAAGCAGCAGTGGGTAGAGTTGGAGCATATTTGAATAAAAAAAAGTTATTTTAATAAAACGGTCACTATATCCTGACAGTAGTACATAAAACAGGTAATCTGAAAAAAAAAAAAAATCATGTGCCTCTGTGTCCTCTGGTTCTCCTAATGGCATCTGCAAGATTTCAAAGACCGGAGGAAAACAACCAATCAGAGCTGAGCTGGCTGATCAAGCGCTGATCAAATATGAATCAATATTCTGTTACTGTAATGCCTATTTATCATCTCATATGTTTTCAGAAACATATTGTAGTGTACTGTTCAGCTTAGAAAGTTTGTGACCCTGTAGCCATGTTGAGACCAGTATAGGAAATAAATACGAATACATGTGAAAAAAAGCAGGGAAATCTCCCTTTTTTTCATTTTCACAAATAGAATAAAGCTTTCAGGAATCTGAAAATGTGTTTTAAAGACTCTTAAGCCTTTCTGGAATAATCTAGTGAAGATCTGACAAGTCTTAAATACAGCGGTTTTGAATCTGGACTTGGTCTAATGTGGTCTACATGTGAAAAAAGCAGTGAAATCTCCCTTTTTACAAATCTGAAACTATGTTTTAAAGACTCTTAAAGCTGCAGTAGGCAGAACGTTTTTGGCATCATTGGGCAAAAATTCCATAATAACCTTTCAGCATATTCAAGTGTTCTTAGAGATAACTAGACTTCTGCACCTCCTCATGGCTCTGTTGTACCAAAAGTGTCTAACATGCTTTCACAACAGTAAGAGGTACAAAAAACGGAGGATCGGTCACTCAGCAATGTTTCCCTTAACTGCCGAATCGGAAGCTAACTTCAGCGTCGTTCGTTCATGAACAGCATAACTACGGTACTAACTGACTAACTGTTTTCCAGGGAACGAACCCGAAACACAGGAATTATATCATGCAGTGTTTGCTTGGAGGAGTTCCAGACTCCTATAACCTGTATCCTTTTAACCATTTCTACATCATGTGTGATGAAATATATAATGACTTAACACCTGCCACGGAGGTTTGTGTTTGGACCTGTTTGCTTGTATCTTAGGTTGAAAGATATCTCAAAGTTTTGTGAAGTTAAATTATGTAGAAAGTGAGGTCAAAAGCCAACAAACAAGTGGTCAGTTTTTTGGAATGTCCCTTAACCTTTCCCCACCAGATCTGTCCGAGCCGGTGGACGTTTACAGCGATTGGATCGATGCCTGTGAAGCAGCCAATCAATAGTCATGTTTTCCTGTGACTCACCTTCTTTCTCTAACCTCACTTACATTCCACCTCTGTGATTGGTCCACCAAAATAGGTCCTGTTCAGCCAGCACAATGTAGTGAAATTTTCACAAATAGAAGCGTTATGTTTTTTGCAGGACAGGGACAGCGTGCGACATGTTTAGTTTAATTTTGTTACAATGTGGCTCGCTGAACACGATACGTTCCTCTGGCTGGGCCAGAGGGTTGCCATGTTGTTTTGTCTACTTCACAGTTCTCAGTGTAAAACTTTTCATACGTCAGTGATGCATTTTGTTTTTTGTGTGTGTTTTTTTATGATTGTATCATGTTTTCTCTGTTTTTGAACTACAATTGTCAGAATTTGACTGAAATGTTGAACCATTCCTCGTCCTCCGTCGGTATTCTTTGTGTTTATGAATGAAGAAAATATGAATTCTCTTGTCTTTAGTTTATTATTAATAGATAATGACGCAAACATGTTACTTTTGTGGAAGTATTTTTTTAGTTTTTGACCCTGTCTCTTCTGCTCTGAAACATTTCGTTGGTTGAAAATTGTTTTTCTTCAAACCTTTTGATTTTTGGACCAGTATATATATATTTGTATTGCTAGATTTTATTATTTTCCTTTTCTTTTAAAATCACAATCATGTAATTTGTATTACACTACTCCTGTGTATTTCACATATGTGTTTTTTTAGGTAATGACGAGCAATGAAGAGAAAATTAAATCAAAACCATATTTTTCACGTGTTTTTTATTGCACAAATGTCATGTTTAGTGAAACGCGTATAGAAAAAAAAAAAATCAAGAGGTTAGCAAAGATGTAAAGTTTGAACAATGTTGAAACAAAGCCAACACAGTAAGGTGAAATGTTACCATACATTTACTCAACTTTGTTGCCATTCTGGATATCAGGGAACTAAAAACTACATTCCTACATTGAATTGAATAAAAGGGAATGTTTAGACGTTTGAAGGATTGGAAATACAGTAAGTGTACATGTGCTTTTCCCCCACTAGATGGCACACTACTACATGCCTTTGTTGCTGAATGACAATGAACAATTCATGAGCTTCAATCTATTGGCCCATTCAGCACATGAACACCAACATGAAGCTTATTTAACAGCAAATCCTGACAGTAATTCAAAGCCAGTAAATCTGAATATTTCACTACGAAATGCAGAGGTTTTGATGTGCAACACTACTCTACAGGTGCGTCCTCTGGAACTTTGTAAATGCACATTTCTGCCTTTTAATGTGTTGAAAATGAATCCCGCAACAGCAAGTGTCCAACCTTCTAATAACATTACATTCAAGACATTCGGTGGGTTAACAGTATGACGCAGAAATATAAAAACGAGAATCTAATCCGTATATTTGGCATGTTTCACTGAGCAATTATCACGGACTACAGGCACCAGGCTCTACTTTCTTTGTTATTGCCATTTATGGACAGTGGTGGATGAAGTCTGATACTTTACTTGAGTAAAAGTAGCAATACCACAAATGGAAAAATACCCCATTCCAAGTAAAAGTCCTGCATTTAAAATGTTTAGGACTGTACCAAATGTCTTACATTCAAAGCTTCTATTGGAGGTTTTTGAATGTCTGTCATCATATTTTAAAATGACATCACTCTAAATAAAAAATCCTCCAATAAAATCCTCAATTTGAATATAGTGATTAATCGGATTAAATGTAGCCTTTTTAAAATTAAATTAATGTTATTTAATGAATATAACTCATCAGTGCGTGCCTCCCTTTGTGTGCGGCAAGAGGGAGAGCAAAATTAAAATGTTTTTGAAAGGCTAAACGCCAACAAATATGGATTGAAGCAGAATTTTTCGTTAGTTAAACACATTGGCCTGAAATGTAATCTGGCAACCCACCGGCTATCGTGTGACGATGATTTAGCTTTTTATTGGTTTAAAATTAGCTTGTAAAACTGGCTACTTGTGAAACAATCCGCTGGTACATGTCGCCTCTCAACTCCCAACTCCAGTCTCGCATCTCAAGTTGCTAATCGGACTGTAAACAATGAGCAGCTCATGGAAAAGGAAGTCTTGGCCCAGATATCCGCTGGCTACACCAGAACTCTTTAAATATAGCCCCTTGACCCCAGAGGCTTATCCGTCAGACCGATAGCCGATGGGTGCTGAGATTGTTGGAAATGTTTGGATCACACAAATTGGAAACAATCCTACGCAGCCACCACTGGAATCTAATTCTACAAATAGTATAATACTAATAATATCAGTGTTGCCTAATCTTAAGCTGCATCTGTGCAGAAATGCTGGTTTTAAACACAATGAATTGTCATACCAAAAAAAGAAGAAGCTGCACAGCATTTGAATGTTGATTTAGGATTTCAATGTTAAAAAATTAGGCTTGGAACTATTCGGTACCGCCCTAGACATGTTACTAAAAGTCAAAGTACATAAGCGTTATTCGCAAAATGTACGTAAAAATGCTCAATGCAGAAAAACTGCCCCTGTGAGTGTTATTACCTATATTTACAACAGATTTGACCTCATTTTAAAATTTTATTTTGTAAAGTAACTACAACTGTAGTGGAGTAAAAGGTACAATATAACCATCCGAATTGCAGTGCAGTAGAAGAATAAAGTGGCATCAAATGGAAATGCTCAAGGAAAGTACCTCAAATCTGTACTTAAAAGAGACGGTGTGTAGCATTTAGGCAGATCTATTGGCAGAAATGGAATATAATATTAATAATGATGGAGTTTTTTTTAGTGTATAATCACCTGAAAGTAAGAACCGTGTTTTTGTTACCTTAGAATGAGCCGTTTACATCAACATACGGAGCATGTCCTCTTCATGGAGGTTGCCATGTTTCTACAGTAGCCCAGAACGGACAAACCAAACACTGGCTCTAGATAGGGGACATTCACGTTTTCACGTCAGCCACCGTAGTTCTCCTACGTGCTTGGCACAATGGAGAAATTTCAGTTGGTTGCAAACTGCAACCTCACCGCTAGATCCTACACATTGCACCTTTAAGTACAATATCCGAGCAAATATACCTCATTAAATTCCACCACTGCTTACTAAATGCACACAAGGTGAAGCCAGATAAAGTGCAAACGGAGCAACAGCACTAGAGGCATGAGGCAAGTACAAGACGTTTCCAAAAGGACGGAAGAAACAAGACAAAAAAACTACTAGTGACTACGTTTACCCTAACTTCAAACTACAGCACAAAACCTACATTTGCTCTTCTACTTTATAAAAACATTGTCTGGCAGACCTCTCTACTTTTCCTATTTCCTATATACTTCCTTAATAAAAACCAAAGACTTGTGCTGCACACAAAGCCATGAAAATTAGCCCCGTAAAAATGGCGTGATGGGTAATTTGGCAGGCTTGTGAACATGACAGCGCAGGTGCTCACAAAACAAAGCAATGTCCGCACGAAGCTACGAGTCCTCCTGCATCGCCGGCACCTCAGCCAGTCTGTGGACCCGGAACTTCTGTGCCATCCCGAGGAGTGATAATCCTAGAGCCTGCGGAGCTCCAATGTGGACGTGGACTCGGTTCCCAACTGGGTCAAAGTTCAATAGCACCAACACGGTCACTTGTTTCCTTTTGAGGAACTTTAAATTCTGCTTTTTTCAGTGCTCAAACTTGGTTGGAAGGGTAGGGAGGTTATAAATCTCTAATTACAATGCAAGTATAAAAAGCTGTAGCAAAAAAAAAAAAAAATCTATAAATAGCAAAGGTCATTAAATCTTAGTGTTGCTTGGAGATTTTTTTAGCGGTAATAAAATTCATCAGAGCAACGAGATACAGGTCGGCCACTGCAAGAAATCTTTGACGTAAGGTCAGTGCAAACACTATTTTTTTTTCTTTCACTCATGGAAAGACAAATTCCTAAGAGTAAAAATACGTTTAGAAAAAAAAAAAGATGGGGAATGAAGACGACAATGACATCAATCAGTGTTAAATAACAGTCTGGAAGGTTTGCTCGTCACAAAGACAGTTGTGGTTGGTTGTCTGAAGTTAAGTAAAGGGGGTTGGGGGCGCTGGGGATGAGGCCGTCTGTGGTGTTCTTAGTCAGAGTATTGGTTGTAGCCATCAAACTCCGCCTCACTCCCGTTGTTGTAGTAGGCCTCGGTGGGGTTGGAGCAGTATTTGTTGTCGTAGACCTGGCGAGGCAGGCCGTAGGTGGTCATGCCCTGCTGGGAGGCCACTTTGTTGGTGCCCATCTGCAGAGAGATGGTGGTGGTGTCACAGTTCTCCAGCTCCAGCTTCTTGTCGAAGATGTGCCTCCTAGTTCCCGGGGCTGTCATGCCAGCCTGGGGGACGGAAAGCAAGACGGAGGGTTTTTGAAAAAAACATTATACAGGTAATATATTAATAGAATATTAGAGTTATACCTTTCTTGAAAAGACTGATTGACTATTGACATAAACATGTACACTACCATTAAAAATTTGCTATATTGAAGTTTTTCTCCTTCAGTAATGGCTATTCTAACTAGGGATTCACCGATACCGATATCAGATATCGAGCAGATACTGACTCAAATAGCTGGATCGGGTATCTGTGACAATGGGGCCGATCTATTCAATACAATGTACCGTACATACAATGTTTATATTAGGGCTGTCAATCGATTCAAATATTTAGTCGCGATTAATCAAGAGATTTGTCAAGTATTTAATACTGGGAGTGGGCAAATATGCTGCTTTATGCAAATGTATGTATATATTTATTATTGGAAATCAATTAACAACACAAAACAATGACAAATATTGTCCAGAAACCCTCACAGCTACTGCATTTAGCATAAAAAATATGCTCAAATCATATCATGTCAAACTCAACAGCTGTCAGTGTGTCAGTGTGCTGACTTGACTATGACTTTCCCCAAACTGCATGTGATTATCATGAAATGGGCATGTCTGTAAAGGGGAGACTCGTGGGTACCCATAGAACCCATTTTCATTCACTGATCTGGAGGTGGGAGGTTTCAAACCCTTTGAAAACGGCCATGCCAGTTTTTTCTCACCAAAATGTAGCGTAAGTTTGGAGCGTTATTTAGCCTCCTTCCCAACAAGCTAGATGACATGGTTGGTACCAATGGATTCTTTAGGTTTTTTCTAGTTTCATATGATACCAGTATCTTCACTCTAGCTTTAAAACTAAACCTAAAAATTGCAAGTTGTGTTAATGTGTTTAAGAAATTAGTGGCATTAAAACAACAGCGTTAACGTGTTATTATGGCGTTAACTTTGACAGCCCTAGTTTATATGCTATATACATTATATACTGGAATTTGAATTCCCATTTAAGTTTTGACCAATTTGTTGCTGCATTAAAATGGCTTATTTTCCTTTTACTTTGTAAAACACATAACAAATAAATACATAGATATAGATTTTCTGAATTGTTATTTATTAATAAAATAATTAATCATGCACCAGCAACTTGGTAAAAAAATCTTCAAAATTAGTGTAAAATGCCAGCCTCTCCTCACCTGGCTGGCTCCCTTGTTGGTGCCCATCTGTAGGCTGATAGTAGACTGGTCCAGCGGGTTGTCCATGGCCATCTTAGAATCATACAGATGGCGCCGCGTGCCGTAAGAGGTCATGCCCTTTTGGCTGGCGAGCTTGTTGGTGCCCATCTAGAGACAAAATGGAGCGAGTTAAATAACTGCAAACACACCCTTTAGTCTGGGGACATAGTTTCCACTTTGGGCAGTATCTGTACGACTGAAAACTAATTTAAGAACACCAAAATGTCCATTAATGTGTTATAATTCTATCATACATCAGTAATCCAAAGCAGGGCGGGCGAGAGGAGACTCAATTAAGAGGTTTCTGTGATTTATTCAGAGTCCAGCAGGGGGCACAATGACGACCCACTCAGCCAGCAGAACATCTCTGGACACATGCGTCTACAGTACAATCCCATAAAGCAAGCATGGTCATAAAGTAGTAGATTGCAGGTTTCTGCTGCTCTGACCTGCAGGCCTATGATGTTGCGTCCCTCTTTGAGCTTCTCTGGAGCGAAGCGCCGCTGTTGCTTCTCAGCGTACTTCACTCCTATGTCGTATTTGGAGTGGAAACCTTTGGACTTGGCCTGAGAGAGAGAGAGGTGGCAGAGACAGAAGGGAAAATGGTGGTAATAGAGTGCATTCTTCATACCCATATTGTTTTTATTATTCTGCTGCTGTTGCCATATTGTAGTCCTGGTCTATGCAGCACAAAGCACTCATATAGGTAAGCTGGTGGCCGCAACGTGTGTGTGATTATCACTATATATATACACTTATGTACATCTGTAGGCAAAGAGTTATTAACAGTTACTCTAGTTTTTGTTGATTGCACCTGATTCCCTCATTCAATACCATTCTTTCCTACAACAGATGCCACTGGAGTAACAGAGAGTGAGTGTGTGTGTGTGGTTGCCCTCACCATGCCAGCCAGAGCGATGAGCGTGCTCTGGACCTGAGTGTGGTTGACATTCTCAAACAGATCGTTTGCCTCAAAGAGGTCATGTGGCTTCAGGCCGTAGTCTGTGATCGCGCGGACAAAATTCCCTATGTTTTCCAGCTGAGGAAAAAAGCAGACAATGGAACTGGTTGAGAAAAGAGCATTTATATGTCATCTTACGTAAGGTCCTGAGTAGTTTCCTTGTGAATAGCTGAATGCAGCCATTTCTTTCTGTTGAAGGAATAGTTTGGCATTTGGGGAAATATGTATATTCACTTTCTTGCCGAGAATTAGATGAGAAAATTCATTCCACTCTCTAAAGCTGTATGGTAAACATGAAACTACCAAAAGGAGCCGGTAAGCTCAGCTAAGCACAAAAACTGGAGACAGAGGGAAACAGCTAGCCTGAGAGAGAATGTGTTAAAGAGATAGATTGGGCGTTTTGAAGTAGGGTTGTATGAGGTACTTATCCATAGTCAGTGTATTACCTACAGTAGATGGCGGTCGGCACGTCCCCAGTTTGGAGAAGCAGACAGGAGATACCAGCACGGGAGACAAAGCAATGTACTGCTGTGGACTGGGGCAGCAGCAAAACGTATTTTAGCCACCTAAAGAAAGACCCACCTAAAAAAGTCGGTAACGGTTTGCTATATTTCGATTATTTTCACCGCTTTACTTTGCTGTCAGACAGCCCTTTCCGACGGAGTATTGAAGCCGCTGTATCAATCTATGCTCTCGCCAAAGCAACCAGACTCCATTGAAAAAATCTGTAATTTTACCTTTGCAGAACACGAGGCTTGTTGGTCTCCCGCTGCCTCGATCGGTTAGTTTGTTTGTGTTGTTGTGTGACTTTGGTAAATCCAAACTAACCAAAGACACACAATAACACAAACAAACTAACCGATCGAGGCAGCAGTAGACCAGAAACTCCTGCGTTCTAGCTTCAGTTCCCCGTCATCTCACGACATCTCACGGCAAGGTATACTTTCAAAAATATTGTAAATATAGTGTACACTTTAACTGATATTGATTTTTTTTTAGGTGGGCCTTTCTTTTAGGTGGCTAAAATACATTTTGCTGATGTCCCCATTTACAGCAGTACATTTCTTTGCTTCGGTGCGGTAACTTGGTCTGCTTCTCCAAACTGGGTGTGTGCCGACCATCATCTACTGTAGGTAATACACTGACTATGGATAAGTACCTCATACAACCCCACTTCAAAACACCTGCACTATCCCTTTAATTAGTGAGCGTCAGAGGTGCTGGTAGTCTTGTTCCTCCTGGATAGAGCCAGGCTAGCGGTTTCCCCCGGTTTCCTGTCTTTATGCTAAGCTAAGCTAACAGTTGCATAGTTGTAGCTTCATATTTAACATACAGACATGAGGGTGTTATCGATCTCTTCATCTAAACCCTCTCTGCCAGGAAGTTAATACAGTAAGCGTGTTCCCCAAAATGTCAAATAAGGCTTATTTTCTTTCCACAGTGCTGGTGCATTACCTGGTGCCAGTTTTGAGTGGAGTTGTTGATCTTTCTCACAGAACCTGGCTTGAGCACATTAATGAGTCTACAAAGAAAGGGACACAAAATTCAAGAAACTTCCATTTTTAGGGGGAAAAACAAATCACTAATAATATTACAGAAAGAGTATGATTAAAAGGTCGGATGTCTCTGTGTTACATCATCCTCTCAGTGTCAACCCACTCACTCGCACAACAGGGCTCCATCCTTCAGACTCTCCATGAAGCCGTCGCCCATCCTTTTGCCTGTCACATCCTGAATCCACAGCCTCAGCTCCTCTTCCTTCTGGGGGTCGTACTTCCCTGCCAACTGAGGGCAAGATGGAACAGAGGTCAGAGGTCAAACATGAGAATGGACTTTTGCTTCATATTCAGTTTTGTTACAAAATGATCCCATCGAACTCTCTATGACCAAGCCTTTAGGCCCTCTTGTGAATTTCATGAGAAATGGAAAACAGATGGCTAAAAAAATGATGCACAATTCACGCCTAGTAACTCCTGTGGAAGAACAAAAAGTGTTAAAGGGGACATATCATCTTGCTCCGTTTTAGCGGCCGTCACTTTAAGACTCATTATATGTCCCCTTTAATGTATGAACCAAACCGTATTATTTCAAATGCAGCATTTTCAATCGATCAGCAGCTAACTTTCTTTTACAGAACTGTGTGTAATTTCCGCATAATTTCCAAAACATTTCTGGCAAGAACTACGTCATTTATTACCAATTATAGGGAAAACTATGAATTTCATTAAAAGACAAGCTCCATTAACCCCCTGAGACCCGCAACTTCACTGTCTTTCAGACGTTGTAGCAGGTTCAGTTTTAGAGCTAGAGTGAAGAGACAGATATCATATGAAAAGAAAACCTAAAGAATCCATTTGTATGTCACACTAGCTTATCAGGAAGGAGGCTAAATAAAGTCTAATAAATAAAGCTAAATAAAGATCCAAAGTTACGCTAAATTTTGGCAAGGAAAAACTGGCATGGCCATTTTCAAAGGGGTCCCTTGACCTCTGTCCTCAAGATATGTGAAAAAAAACAGGTTCTATGGGTACCCACGAGTCTCCTCTTTACAGACATGCCCACTTTATGATAATCACATGCAGTTTTTTTTTAATGCAGTATAAATGTGTTATTGTCTCCTATTCTAAAATGGTGTGTTTGAATATTTCTGCATACTGGGGTCCCTAAACAGTCTAGGAATTACATAAATTGGGTATCACTGTAAAGCTGAGACTCTTGTGCATTGAATGAGACCAATTGTATTCATGTGTGATGATGTTAGTCCCCATAGTAGCCATTTCATTGTAATGAGACCATTTTTTTAAACTTGACCTCATATAAAATGACCTGTGGTGACCTCTAAGATAATCACAGCCTCATGAAACTTTACAACCACAAACTAGAGACCGAGAGCATTCAGAGGATGGATGGCTTTCTTAGCTAGATTCACAATGAGGGGGTTTCTTACAGAAATCTCCAAATGTCAAAAGTTTTTGATACCAAATCACAGCATGGTCTTTTCTATGTTGTTCCTCGAGGTCTTGGTGTCTTAATGTGGTATTTCTGAGGGATTATTGATCATTTTTATCAATTCTCCAGTGGTAAAAAAAATTGTTAAATTTAGCACCAAATCTGTGTAACAAATGGTATCAAGCCCAAGTGAGCATGGGAATGGCCAACATATACTTATATCATGTTCTTATCCCTTATATAGTTTCACAATTTAGCTGCATCTCAAATTAATCTTCATGTTCCCAGCTTTCAGATGATGTACACTACTTTTATGTGACATCTACTGTTGATCTGCTATCTCCCCCTAAAGATCCCCTGTACCCCCCTAAAAAGGACTATTGTGGGTCTCAGAGGGTTGAAACAAAAGTAAATATTTATTTATTATTCCATAATTATTGGACATTTTATTCTCCATATTTGTTTCTCATTTTTTTGCATGTTCAGCTGACCCACGGTATACTGACAAAAAGACTTACAGGTTACAGTAGCAGTTCAATAGAATTAAATAATTGGAACCAATGGGAAATTGTTTATTTTCCCCATAATATATATATATTTAGTTATTTCCAGGAAAACTGCCTGGGAAGGTATTTGGAAATTACACACCCGTCAAATATGCCACTACCCTTTCCATAATGATTGGGGAAAATACAGTGAGGGATTGCATAATAGTGAAACATAGACAATGTCATTTACAGTATTCAATTCTTTTAAAAAGGTACGTGCACACATATCTTTGTTTCAGTTTAATATAATATTTCTTCCATGCCAGGCTTTCAGTAACTAAAATAACCCTGGTTTGACCCATTATTTTCTCATAAGGGATGGCACGTCATAACTGTACTGTCTTTGAAAGTCTTACTGTATAATCAAAAAATACTTTGAGACGAGGCGTATGAAAGGAACGGGAAGAAAAATGAAAATGAAAAAGGCCTGTGGACATTCCTGCATGGAGAGACACACTGGCCTCTCTCTCTCTCTCTCCATGTATTTCCTTATTGGCACAAACACGTTGCCCCTAATACTTTGAATTCTGGCATGGGGTTTAAGGCTGCTCCCCCCCTGCGCGCACACACAGCCTCGTCCCCTTTTCCTGAACGTTCTGCAGATAAGTCTTCACAGTCTGGGATCAGCGGCAGCCAACACAAACAAGTATTTGAAAGCAGCAGGGATAGCGTAGCTTCCAGCCCATCACACCAAACTTGGGAGAAACCGCTTTCCCTAACACTCCTCCCTCTCCCTCGGACCGTTCTCTCCGATTGGCCCGGCTCATATTTCTCTCTTTCCCTCTCTCCCTTTGGGTTTTCCAGAATCTGCCCTTTTACAGCGAGCTGACTATTCAGACAAACCACGTCTGATAAAGACAGGCCAGGATCGACAGGTCCTGCTTCCACTCTGAGCTTTTAAAGACATTTGTTTCATTCATAAACATGAATCACAAACGATAAATCTACAATCACCAATCTGCTGTTTCGTAAGGGGTCAGAGGGCAATTATTGGTTGTTGTTTTTAAAAGTATCATATGCAGCAGTAGTATTAGAATTGTAACATACATGTATGCAGAAGGACTAGAAGCACTGTGTTTAGTGTTTGTAGCAAAACGCTTCTTAACAACACCTGTCCAAAGGATACCTTTTTTGTGTGTGTGTGTGTGTGTGTGTGTATATCAAATGGGCTAAATGTAGTGGAGTAAAAAGTATAGTATTTCACTCTGAAATGTGGTGTAGAAGTATAAAGAAGCATCAAATAGAAATGCTCAACTTGTGAGCCGAGTACACACTACATGAGAATCAAGCCCATTTTGGGCCTGATTCCCCCCTTCCGTCAGCAAAGCCCCGATTTTTTGATGGTTCTAAATCCAATCCAATTTTATTTATAAAGCACATTTAAAAACAACAAAAGTTGACCAAAGTGCTGTACAGTTAAACATAAAAACAACACTAAGATCAACTTAAAACCAACAGGACATTAAAATAATAAAAGCGTTAAGGCCAATAGGAAAGGAAAAAGGATTAAAATAGTCAACTCTCATGCCGAGCCAAAAGCCAAGGAATAAAAGTGCGTTTTGAGGTTTGATTTAAAAACAGGCATGTGTGGGGGACAGCCGAACATGTGGAGGCAGAGCGATCCAGAGCGTTGGAGCTGCAACTGAAAAGGCTTGGTCACCCGGTCGGAAGCAACTGGTCAGAGTGTCCTTGATAAAAGATGTGCTTAGTCGGAGCTTTCCCATTTAACGATTTATATGTTAATAATAAAATCTTAAAATCAATCCTAAAACGCACAGAGAGCCAGTGAAGAGAAGCCAGAATAGGGGTGATGTGCTCACGTTATCGTGAACCAGTTAAAAGATGAGCTGCTGCATTCTGAACGAGCTGCAGGCGAGACAAAGAGGCTTGGCTAACACCAACGTAAAGTGAATTACAATAATCAAGACGTGTGGTGATAAAAGCATGCATTACCTTTTCAAAATCATTAAAAGATAAAAAAAGGACTTAACCCTGGATAAAAGACACAGTTGGAAAAAACGTGATTTCACAACTGAGTTTATTTGCTTCTCCATTTTAAAATCTTTGTCCATTATAACCCCCTAGATTATTCACAGAAGGAAGAACAAAAGGTTCAAGGGGGGAAAGGTCGATGTTGGGATCGTTTCTGCTCCATTATGTCCAAAAATAATAACTTCAGTTTTGTTGTCATTGAGCTTTGAGAAAATTTAAAGCCATCCAGTCTTTAATGTCTTTGAGACAGGCTAACAATGTGCCCAAAGAGTTTGAGTTATTATTTTTCAAGGGCAGGTACAGTAGTGTGTCGTCCGCATACAAGTGGAAGGATATTCCATACTTTCTAATAATGGACCCCAGGGGAAGCATGTACAAGGAAAATAAAATTGGACCAAGTATAGAGTCTTGGACATCATATGGGAGAGGGGCTGCAGAGGATGTATAAATCCTGAAACAGAAAAACTACGGTCAGCCAGGTAAGACTTGAACCATTTCAAAGCGGTACCTTTAAGACCAACACAGTGCTCCAGCCGAGAAATTTAAATGTTGTGGTCCACTTTGTCGAAAGCAGCAGTGAGATCTAAAAGCATAAGAATGACTGAATCTCCAGAATCAGCAGTTAATAAAAGATCATTAAAAACCTTTAAAAGTGTAGTTTCAGTGCTGTGAAGTGCTTTAAAACCAGATTGGAACACCTCAAGAACGCCATTTGTGTCTAAAAAGTCTGAAGATTATCTTTCCAGATATTCCTGTGGTGTGAGGTATGTTAAGAGTGTTTTTACATCCCTCGATTGGTCCATCCTGGCCACACTGATTTCAAATCGTAAATATTAACCATGCTCAATATTTACAATCGGATATCCTGTTGTGTGTGGGGAACCCTGAGGACAGCCGATGACGCAGTCAAGTGGGAAAGAACGAAAGCCAATTGAGAACTAAGCTGACTGAAGCGTAAGGAAAACAACTACCACGGCTAATGCATGGGCTAATGCAAAATGCAAAGCATAAAGTAGCAGTAAGATGGACCATAATGGCGGACGACGAGCAGGAAGAATTAGCAAAGTTAGTTTTTGCACTACTTTGTACTGAAAATTCACGAAGAAGAAATAATATATGAAGTCATGGAGACACGTTAAATAAACACTTGTGATGTTGCCACGAATCAACAAGTCGGTCCTCCATTCCTAAGGACCACTCACATCCACTTCTTATATACAGTCTATGATTTGTTAGCAAAACATGAACTACAATCAAAACATTTTAAATCATACCCCGGCTTAAAGCAAGACCATGAAACGGTTGCTAAAAGAAAAGTGTAAAAGTCACAAAATCGGTGCACTGACACTTTACTGCCACATAAGGCCAGTTATACAGCAATATCTATCTAAAGATTGCCAACATTAGCTGATTAGCTTTGATTTCTTATTTCAAAAGTTAGATAGTCTCACTTTAAGTACTGATCCACAGCCTATGTACAGGGAATATGAATTATTGCATATTACCACATGAGGTCCAATAACAGAACAGACCATGAGTGTCTAGCTGTCTAGCTGTTTGTAACTGATAAGTAGAAATCCCTCCACACACAAACAAAGAAATAGTTCTTTTGCTAGGTCTCCTCATGCAGTGTGAAACAGATCCACTGTGTGACCTGCTGGCACAGCTTTGTCCGCTCCATCTATCTCCTGTGCACCTGCGTTCTGTCAGGTCAGTGTTTTGTCATCTTTGACTCTGCTGTAAACTGTTTAGAGTAAGGACACTTTCTCAAGTTCCAAGTCAGAGCCCGGTCACTCCTTAAAAGGCCATTTGATTACGCCGATGTACCTGTCAGTTCCTCTGCTGCTCTCTGATGTCACGCTGCTGGAACTTACCATCCCTGTCTGACCTATGAAGCCCTAAGACTCAAATTAAACATTGTTTTCTACTCTACAGAAAATACTTCATGCCCTTGTGTGTATATAATCGACTTAGAAACGGCACAGAGGTGGCAGCAAAACAACCAGACAAGCGGCAAGAACACAAACCTCCAATTGTTGACTAAGAGCGTGCTGAGTGCTGAATAGCAGTAATGAAAGGAATGCTGGTTTCACAGAGAGCAGTGCACCTTTGTGTGGGATTAAAGCCCCGATGAGAGATGGCACTATTCAGGGAAGAGGCGACATCCCTCCAGGACAATAACGATGATGATGATCTGGGAGTTGGAACGCTCGCACGCTGACCTTTCTCATCCCAAACAGACTGTCGGCAGCTCTGACTCATCCCGCTGACAGAGTCACTACTGTCATGATACAAAAAACTAAATTCTATTGACAGTCATCGTATCAACTTCCTGTCAGGACGGTGAGAGCTTAATGCTCGGAAATACGGCGGTGTATGTCCACGCTTTGCAACCATGTATATTTACTCAAGTGTTTAAGTCCAAATTTGAGGTATTTCTACTTCAACTGATCATTTGTATTTATGCCACTTCACTACATTTCAGAGGGAAATATTTTACTCCACTATATTACTTTACAGATTAATATTTATTTTACATATGAATGTATCATCAGAAAACTGATGCTTTTTGTAGAATAAACTACCAACAGCATGTAAAGTAAAATTAAATTAGCTCCAACTCGACTCCTGGCAATATCAAAACACTCCTTACATTTTTATAGATCAAAAATAATAATCTAATATTATAACATACAATCATATAACACCGATATGTGCACATTGAAAATAATACTAATATTTTAAATTCATCCCCTTTACTCGTTATTAGAGCTGCAAAGGATTAATCAATAAGTTTTAAACTATTAAATTAATCGCCAACTATTTTGATAATCGATTTGAGTAATTTTTTGAAGAAAAGATTCTCTGATTCCAGCTTGTTAAATGTGAATATTTTCTGGTTTCTTTACTCCTCTATGACAGTAAACTGAATATCTTTGAGTTGTGGACAAAACAAGACATTTGACGACGTCATATTGGGCTCTGGGAAATACCCATCAACATTTTCTAACACTATATAGACCAAACAACTGATCGATTAATCGAGAAAATAATCAACAGATTAATCGACAATGAAAATAATACTTAGTTACCGCCCTAGTTTTAATGCAGTATTTTTACATTGTTCTACAACTATATGTTTATCTGAGTGCTTCTTCCATTACTGACCCCATGTCGCGCACTCACACAGTAACTCGCTCATTCATAATAGCCTATGTTATGTCCCTTTAATTTTGCAAATCAAGCTTTAATCATTACTAAAAATAAGAAATACCTTCGTATGGATCTTGACTCTCAATACCAACAAACTCATATTCACAAACTTTCACATTTCTTCATGTTTCAACCAGTTTGATTTCCTACTGCTAAGGAGATCAATAACAGAAGAACAACAGAGACTTCATCCCCCACTCTCACAGACCAAATTATTTGGCCACTAAGACCTACTTTCAGCTCCAAAACAATCACTTCCGTCACTCTGTTATCAAAGTGTGTAACTAAGCACACAACCCAGTGGAATGAGATGAGAATCATATTACAGCCTCTTTTTTAACAACAAGCTGATTAAAATATCTGATTTTAAGGTAAGAGTTTCAGCTACTTGGCACATTTTGGGTTGTTTTTTTGTGTCCTATGTAACCTCGTCGTAAATATGTGAGCCTGGTTTGATAGCTCAGGGCTTTTGCCCTTTTCTATCCATAGGCAATCATTGGAGAGAGGAGATGGAGGAGGAGTCCAGTTGGTGTTGAGGCAGCGTGGCCCATGCCCGGCCAGTTGAGGAGGTTTTTTTTTATAAAATATATATTTTTTTTTCCTTTCTTACCCTCATAACAAAATAAAATATAAAAATGGAGAGAAAAAAAATTAATTAATTAATTAAAATAAATTAAATTAAATTAAAAATAAAGAAAACTTTAAAAAAGCCAACATAACTGGGCAAGATCAATATCATGTGACTGTGTGTGTGCGCTTGAGAGAGGTGGGGGTGGCTGGCTGTCAGTCAGGGTGCAAATCAAATTTAAGGCAAGATTAAAAAGAATAAAAAAAAAGAATAAGATAAAATAAAGTAAAATAAATATAAACAGGTAGATAGATAGAAGTAAAAGAATGATGGATAAAAAGATGATGTTTTAAAAGGGTGATGGATAAAAAGATGATGTTTTAAAAGAGAATGATGGATAAAAAAGGGATGATGTGGTTGTATGTGGTGTGTGGACTGTAACTGGAGTTAAATGTAATCATGGGTTAATATTGGTGGTGGTGGTGATGGGGGGGTTTGATAGTTATGGTGGTTTCTATTATGGTATCTAATCTGTTTAATGAATCAGCACTACAGCTAACATGACTACAGCTACAGCACATACCAAGGTTTTAAACAGCAAGGTCCCATATTTTCTCCATATATGGACCTCAATACAACTATTTGACCACAAAAACCCCACTGTATAGGGAACCCCATATTTACCGTAGCTATAATTTAGGAGCAAATATTAATATAAGGCCAATAAGGGGAGTTTAGTATGTGTTCAGATGGAGCAAAGATGTCTCTGTTCAGAGCATATTGTACACCACTGTCTGTATACAGACCATTTGTGGTCAAACTATAAAAAAGTGAGCTTACAGAGACTTCAGGCTGCATATAATGATGCAATGAGAATATTACTAAAAAGACCAAGATCTAGTAGGGCAAGTGAAATGTTTGTGTCTGCAGGCATAAATATTTTTCAAACTGTATTAAGAAATCTCATGTACAAATGTATATATGTTGGCTTAATCACTCTGAGAATGACATAATCTTGTCTAACATCAGATTTAGCATTATACACTGTGTGCAGCATACAGCTGTGGAGGCACTGGTATAGTTCTTTATATGTAAGGCATTAATGTATGTATATATTTATATTAATATTTATATTTTTAATATCTTTTAATCATGACTTTTTATAGTGCTTCCTGTATTGTAACGTATGAATGAATGAATGAATTAAAGACTTTATTTCAAACATAAAATAAATAAAAACAGATAAAAACAAACAAAACAAGAGTAATGGTGTCCGAAAAGGAGTAGGTAGAAGTAAAACTTATATTTCCCTACCCCTTTCTCACTTCTCATCTATTAACTCATCTATCATAGAATGATAATATAATATAATATAATATAAAAACTATCCCAGATTTATTTACATCCCAAATTAAATATATGAACAGCATCCCAAGTTTATTTACAATCCACAAATACATCCGGAGTTAAAAATTATTATTAGTAGTATTATATGTAATGTTTTATTGTTGTTGTTTTTTTCTTTTTTCTTATCTGGACCCTGAGTCCGCAATAAAGTTTGAACTGAATTTAATTGAATAAGGGGGTGTTTACAAAGTACGTCATCATTGACGCTAGCTAGCCTTTTATTGACCTTTGACCTCACCGTGAGGATTCAATACTCCAGCTACTACGTGCCTATACATACATATGATAATAATACATGATATAAAACGATGTGAAACGTACCTTACTCTTGACCTCTGCAGACAGACCGAAGGCTGGTCCGCTCCTGAAGTGTGTTGACATTCTGGTAGTTTGAGTCTATTTACAGTGTGGAGGCTGAGGAGGAGAGACGCAGCTTCACAGCTCTCTGTCCGAGGAAAGAGGAACACACAGAGAAGTCCCACCAACAAATCCGTCTGTATCTGTCTTTATGCGTGTTTAATAAGAAGTATTTCTCGTCTGGGAGAGCTGAGGGACCTTGCTAGTGAGGCTTGCAGACAACTTTCCGACACTTCTTCTTCTTCTGAATCTTTTTTAAACTCTTCCCATGTGTGTGCGCTCTGATTGGCTGAGGCCGCCAGCCAATCAGAGCGCAGCAGGAGGAGGGGGGAGTGATGTCATCGTTTGGGTATTAGATTTAATCAGTGTCACTTTTTCCACCTTCACTCAGTAGGCAGGTCAGGGATGCTTTTCACTGGTGTTCACATGCACTTTGATGAAAGTTATGTCACTGTCATGTTCAGCTGTGTCATAGCCTTAAAATGTATTTCATGATCAATAAAAAAAAAACATGTTCCCATTTGAGTTCACCACACATTATATTCTGTGATGAATCATTGGTCTACATATTACAGTAAACCTATTAATATTAGCCTGTAACAATGATACAGAAAATGTTGAAAAAACATCTGGAAAAAAATTACAAGGTTATAAAAATACTATTGTTAGTGCTAAATAATAATAATAATAATAATAATAATAATAATAATAATAATGACGATAATAATAATAATAATAATAATAATAATGATGACGATAATAATAATAACAATAATAATAATAATAATGGGTATACAAGTATACTAATTATATGATAACAACAATAATGAAATAAAAGGAAGAAAATAAATAAATAAAAACAAGGAGAAAAGGCCAAACAAACAGCCAAATGTTAACTTATTATAATCATTATTATTTTTAGTAATATTTCATGATCAATAACAAACATGTTCCCATTTGATTGTCCTTCCTTCCTGCAGCTGTCAGACTCCACAACCAGCACTGCTCCCAGTAGACCATTTACACACCAAAAACTGACAATAACCTGATATTTTCAGGTGGAATTTCATTTCATTCTCACTGTTCAATATCATTTTCCACTTGTGCAATTTTGTTAATAGTCTGTTTATTGTCAATACTGTATATACTGCTCCTATTTTTATACTTCCTTCTATTTAAATGGTTCATATTTTGTTACACTTTGTTTAGCTATTTTTTTTTTACTGTGTTAGCTGATGCATATTGTTTTTTGCTCTATCCCCTTTGCTGCTGTACACTGCAAACTTTCCCACTGCGGGACTAATAAAGGAATATTTTATCTTATCTTTTCTTATCTTATTTCACCACACATTATATTCTGTGATGAATCATTGGCCTACATATTACAGTAAACCTATTCATATCGACCTGTAACAATGATACATGCTATGATGATGATGAGATGTTAGCAACCATCTTAGCATATATGGTCACAGTGACAATGCTAACGTGTGCTCATATTTGCTGAGGTTGATGGGAATGTCATTAGTTATGCAAGTGTTTGGTCATGAACCAAAGTTTAGGGCAAATTTAAATTTTGACCTGATGACGGCACAATATGTAAATACATTTATCCTCTAAGGATGTTTTATATCTGTGGCAAATTTCAAGGCAATCCATTAAATAATTGTCAAGGTATTTCACTCAAAACCAAAAACCTTATTGTGGCACAAGATGAGAAGTCAGGAGATCACTAAAGTCAGTAGGATTTATCATCTGGGGACCATGAACCATTTCTGAACCATGCATGTATGAACAACATTTTGTGCCAATCCTTCTAGTAGGTGTCAAGCATTTTACTGAATGAATTAAAACTTTGACCTACTGGTACCGCTAAAGGAAAACTCGCCTCGGTAGCGGAGTGGTTACAGTGCATGCTACAGTATATAATGTCCCGGGTTCGATTCCGGCCTTGGAAAACTCAATAGGCTTCATCCTCTGGGAACCATGAATGTCCGTACAAAATGGCAATCCATCCAATAGTTGATGAGATATTTCAGTCAGGACCAAAGTGTTAGGTTGTTTTTGAACTGTGCATGTCTGAAATGTACTGATAATGCATTTTCTCTGCACTTGAAATGGCAGATTGCGTTCCACGTTTCAGCTTTCTCAACACCAGCTTGTGGACATATTTCACAAGCTGGCTAGTTGTGGGTTAACATTAAGTCTGTGAGATGGTTCAAGTTGTATTAGATTAGTTAACGAAACAATCCCACGATCTTCCTTAGCAGATGGAGTTGCCCATGTTGTCATGATGGAATTGTAGATTCAACTTTCCACTCCTCTGAGAACTACGAGGCCTCCTCATCCATGTTGAAAGTTCTCTGTTGACCTTGGAAACAGCGGCAGCAGCAACCAAACGATCTGACCACAAGGTCCATTTAAAAGCTGTTTTGGAGCTTTCAATCGTATCAAATGATCACTTCAATCTTCACTTTTAAGCCAACATGGACGAGAAGTCCTTCAGATGCTCAGACAAATGGAAATTTCAGCATCTACAATTCCATGACAACTGGGCAGACTCCATACGCTGAGGAGGATTGTGGGATACGGTCGAAAGCTCTACAACAGCTGCTAAATCCATGTTCCATACTACAGATTAGCACGCAGTGTCTTTCATGTATAATTTTACGATTTATCAGCCCAGTTCTCACAGACTTCAAATGTGCTGTCATTTGGTTTAACATGGATAATGTTGTCTCTTTCATAATAATTTCTCATCCAAATTCACAATTAAGGCACTGCCTTTTTATATAATCTTTTACTTTTTATTTATTGACTCAATTATTCCATACATGTATTTTGTTCTCCGAAGGTACAAACCCATTTCATCCTGCAATATAAATGAATAAGACGAAGAACATGCCATAACATAATCAGCATATGTAAATCCAAAGCAGTATCTTTAAGTGAAGGGGAAAAAAGAAGGAAGAAGAAATAGATAAATAAAAACATAAAAAAATAAATACATAAAAGAGAAGATAAAAAATAAAGTTAAATAAGAGCAAGGAAAAACAGACAAACAAACAGACAAAATAATAATAATAATATTAAATTATAATACTAATAATAATAATAATTATTATTATTAATAATAATAATAATAATAATAATACATTTATAAGTAAAAGAAAATGCCATAACATAATCATCATATGTAAATCCAAAACCAGTATTTATATCTGAAGAAGGAAAAAAAGAAGGAAGAATTAAAAAATAATAATAAAAATAAAAGATAAAAATAAGTAAAATAAGAGCAAGGAGAAACAGCCAAAAAAACTCAAAATAATAATAACATTAAAACATAACATTATTATTATTATTATTATTATAATTATTCTTATTATTATTATTAATGATAATAATATTATGACAAGTAAATATGTGAGTAGAAAATACATTGAAATTCATTAAAATAATAACAATCATGATTACTGTTATTTAAATTAATTTCCATCATGACATTTTTCAATCATAATAATTTTCTTTTTTTTTCTTTTTTTTTACCAGAATTAGAATCCATTTGAATTACTCTTACTTAAAAATTTGAAATTTTCCATTATTCCTTTCTTTGCTCTCTTATTATTGTAACCAGATATACTGTATATACAGTGTGTATATCCATACATTGCCTTTGGGACTGACACAGCATATTTGACATTCGTTTGACTGTGCGTAGACGCTACTGTAGAGCGCCTGACGTCACTCTGAAAACAATGAGGTGGATTTCCTGATTTACTCCAGTGTGTTACTTCTCTTTCCCCCAATAGGCAGGCGGATGACAAGGAAAGGAATGCAGCAGATTCAGGGGGTCTGAGGAGCGGAGAGTCAGAGGGGGACAGAGAAGGAGGCTGCTCCCCGGACTGCATGATTCACCCTCTGCTTTCTCTCTCGTGTGTGTGTGTGTGTGTGTCACTACCAGACACATGGCCGGCGTGCCAATGGAGCCGGAGAGGAACACTCTGGAAAGGCCAGGGATGGATGAGAGAGGGACACAGAGCCCAGTTACAGTATGTGTAATATGTGGCTGCGCTGGTGACGAACGACAATGAAAGAGTATAAATGCAAGATTACTGGACATACACCGTTACCCGGCAACAATGCAAAAGGGCTTAGGTCAGTCAGTGGAGGATTTATACACACACAGCTGAAAATAGTTACTGCAGAGCGATGGTCTGCATCAGAGACTTTCACTGTCCACAACACGATGTTCACAATGTGGCACCCTGCAGCTGTGATGTGTTTCACGGTATTCTTGGAATGAAAAGGTCAACTTCAGTTTCAGGGAGTCCAACACCTGATTAACATTGATCCTACAGCATCAAATGTACTCCAGAACATGAAGCATGATGGGCAAATCGGACAATGAGAGAGTAGTGGGTCTGATAGCAAGATGTTCAAGCTTTTATAATAGATCTGATGTATGATACGTTAACCCTGCGTTAAGGGGTCAATAGGTCGATTACTGAGAAAGGTAAAACTGGAAAAACAGTGCGATGAGCTACAAGCGAGAATGTAAAGGTCATGCCCTCCTTAATGTTTCTGGGACTTTAATGTCTTGAGAGGGAGTGCATGTTCTGTGATAACACATGGTGGGATTTGAAGACTGTTTTTTTTTGGGGGGGGGGGGACTAAATATATTTAAATTTGAGTGTTTTGGGACAGAAATATTAAATCATGTTATAATTCTCAATCCAATTTAAGGCGTTGAAACAGTGTTTTGGCCATCATGTAGGGAGACAGAATTTGCAGATAGTATACATGAACAGTTACATTTATGAATGAATAAGGCAAAAAATCAAAACAAGAAAAGGCTAAATTTTATGAATAAAGTTGAAGCGTGCTCAATTATGCTGAAAATTGTACGTGCAAACATGTAAAATGTCTTAAAATGTAAATTGTTTGCAGTTGAGATGTTGTATAGGGAATGCAGAACGCAAAGCAGTTAAAGTCACTTGTAGTTAGCGATTTGAACTCAGTTTGTATGTGAACACTGAAAAGTTGAAGAGAGAGCTGAAAGAGCTGAAAACAGTTGAATTGGTAAGTTGAATTGCAAACAATACAAGCAATTGAAATTTCAGTTGAAGTGCCAGAGAGAGTTGAAGTGTGTGAACTGTTCATAGTCAAAGTGTCAGTTGGTATGTAAGCAGTGACAGCAGATGATTGTCATTTAAAGAGTTAGATAAATACACTTTAAAGGTTGAAAGTGATTGAAATTTCGGTTGAAGTGTGTGCGCTGCTAATAGTTGAAGTGTCAGTTGGTATGCAAGTGGTGGCAGTCAAATGTTAGCTGAAGTATTTGAACTGTCAGTTACAGAGTAAAAATGAGTTGAAATGTAATGTGTAGAGGCTGAAAGCAGTTTAATAGTCAGTTGAAGTGTGAGCTCTGAAAGTAGTTCAACTGTCCGTTAAAGAGTACGTAATAAAAAGCAATTGAATTATCAAGAGCTGAAAGCAATTGAAATGTTTGCTGAAGCTGAAGGGCCGGAGACAGTTGCAGTTGCAGTGTGTGCATTGCAAGCAGCTGAAGTTTCAGTTGGTATGTAAACACTGACAGAAGTCGAAGCGTCAGTTTACAGTCTGTAACCATTAGGGCTGTCCTCGACCAAAGAAAGTCTTAGTCAACTAACACTCACACTACTTTGTCGACTAATCGATTAGTTGATTTAATCGTCAAATCTGTGAAACTGACTTTCTCCTCAAAGAATCACACAAAAGCACCATTTTAAATCTTGAGTTTAACAGAAATGTGCTCATAAGTTTCTTAGAAATAAGTCATTCAGCATGAAAAAAAGCATAAAAAACCGACTAATCAAATAAAGAAATCTCAGTCGACCGATTAGTCGATTAATCGACTAAGAGGGGGCAGCCTTAGAAATCAGACATGGTTGGATTTGAAAGCGGATTAATATATTTTTAGACTAAATATCAGCAGTGTGGAGAAGCCTTTTTTAAAGACATCCGGCTAGTATAACTTAAAGGTTAAATTGATGAAGGAAAACAAGAAAAGATGTTCTCACGTAGATGCCCTTGCACCGTTGGAATTTTGACACATGATCTCAGTATTTTATGGCTCTGATGAGCTCAGCGCACCAATAACCGGCTCATAATCAAGTTCAAAAATACAGAAACATCACAATAGACCTCGTAAATCGGTTAATCCCCCCCTCCTCATACCATTACAATATAGTAAAACACGTTTTATTCCTGTAAATTGTAATGTTTTTAAGATGAACGAAGATTTTATGTTATCAAAGCACAGCGTATTACCATAAACAGCCTGTTGGAATATAGAAATCTGCATAGAAAAATTTGCACAAAGTCATGCTCATTTATGCACAGTCGCATTCCCCCTCTCTCTCTCACACACACACACAGACACACACACAAGCCAGGGTCTTATAAACATTTCACAGAGAGAAGAAGAAGCACACACATGGAATTTGGACACTTTATTTGGGCATGATGGGAGCAGGGAAGGGCCTAAGCCGACTGCCAGAGGGATGGAGATGTAACGTCTTGTGAAAGAGGAATCCCTCACACTAAAAATAAGAGGCTACGGTCAGATATTTACTGCGCGGTGGGCTTTACTGTTTACGTTGGCTCTGAGATCATCTGACACTAATGCTATTAGGCTACTCCTGGGCACATTTATTGTGTTGCAAAGCGTCACATGGATGGTAGCTGGTGAGTAGAGAGGCCTCGTTTAAAGAAAAGACAGTAAATATGTCACAGTTTTATCAACTGGAGGGAGAAAGTCTGTGATAATGTGCTTTGTATTTACTTTAAATAGCTGTTGGTGCTTTATGAGAGTACGTGTTTCAAGAGCTTATTTCGGATGGCAACTCTCCATGAATTGAAGGCCCGGCCGATGTTGATCCTAGTTTTGCCCCCGACATCAGTCACATTCCTGTTTTGCAAGATGGGCTTCACTAGATTTGTTTTTTTGGGCTTCCGAGGATTTTGTGTTGGAGTCTGAGTTGTGGTGGGGGCTGGTCATTTGTTGACGTTGGGGGACTCCATTTCTAACCAAATGTAAGCTATCGTTGCACATCGTTGTTAGCCTTGTAGAGAGTAAAAGCACTTGCGAGTGTGCATGATGTCAAATCCATTGGATTTTCCCGGAAAAACAGGCCCGGGCTCTTCACAATAAAAGCAGTCTACAGGCTGATAGAGGAAAGCCAGAAAGTAGCGTAAGGTCTCATTTTTTAGGTTAGGTTACAACTTGTTCACGCATTAAATATTCAATCATTTATACGTGTAAAAACGTACATACAGTCCCTTTAAATACCGCTAATATCAACCTTTCGTTTGCATGTGCCACTGTCCCAATGCTCCAACCACATCTACTGGCATCAAAACAGGAAGGAAGTGGGAAAGCAGGCCTAGTAAAGCCCGCCTCTTGCTTGCTTGGATTGGCTGTCTGGGCCACATTGATGAGCGGTGCAACTCAGTGCCTTGCGCTGAAAAGTTGAGAATATTTGAACTTTTATGCGCATCTAAATAAACACTATAAAACTGTGCCACGAGGTGCAAAAGAGGCGCACGCCAGGCGGCACCGTACCATAGGTTTTGCTGGCGACAGTAAATGTGTCACAGTTTTATCAACTGGAGGGAGAAAGTCTGTGATAATGTGCTTTGTATTTAAACTTTAAATAGCTGTTGATGCTCAATAGCTTAGTTCGGATAGCGAGATCGTTAGCAGTCCAAACAAAGGAGCCTTTATTTGATGATTTGACGGGACAGGAACATACCGCTCACACGGCACATTTTAGAGAAAGTATTTCAGAGAAGAGCTACATCAGCAGACGAACATCTTGGATGGCAAGAGAGCTCCAGGTTGGATATAGAGACAAAGCGTGGTGTTACGTAGGCATGAGGTCGACGTCGTGAGTCATGAAATTTGACAAACTGCACTCAGAGTCTCAAGGACTAAAACTGTTTAGGAAGAAAGATGCAAAATCAGAGAAAAGGGAAAGAGGGGAGGAGATGGAGAGGGAGAGGGAGATTAGTGCCGTTTCAGAAACTCAGAAGGGCATTTCTACAGTAAGCTGTTTCCCCCCTCCCGCACCCCCAACCCGCGGACCCCTCTCTTCTCTCCTCTCTATCTGGCTATTTATGGTAGAAGTCCTTAAGATCCTGCGCAACTCAGGGGAGGCTGAGTTCATGGCATCATAATTCCAACCTGTCGCTACAGTAGGACAGGAAGCTCCAAACAAACCTGGATTTGGTCAATAAAACCACATGCTTCAACTCAGACCTACAAGTTAGTGTGCTCGCCTTCAGCGATACATTAAAGCTCATATTCTTGTATCTATACGTTTATCATTATCATTACACTATTTGTCCTTCAAATTCTTCAACATACTTTTATGGAGAAACTTCAACATTTTTGAATGAAGTTTCTTCTTTAAACTTCCTCAACTTACACGTTAAATCAAATTTAAAGTGCATTCATTACGTACACTTTAACTAACACTTCAAGTCAAGTCCATATATATTTCTTATCTTCGAATAACTCCCACTGCTTATACTTCAACTGAAATTCCGACTACTTATCAATTACACATTTCAACTGCATATAAATTTTACTCCTCAACAGCTTTTATCTTTTATCCTTTAAATGGCAACTCATTTGCTTTCAGTGGTTACATGTCTATTAACATTTTTACTGCATTCATACACTTCAAATGACACATCTTTTCAACAAACGTTTGAGCAAAATTAAACTTCCTCGGTTCTTCTAGCTCCCACAGCTTTCACTGTTCAGGCATTGCTTTCATGCTTCCACTTCAACTGACATCATTTTTTGGTTTATATATATTTGTATTGTCACTGATTTCTTTCAGGACTTCCACAGCTGACACTTCAAGCTCAATTTATCGCCTATGCTTCGACTGACATTTCAACTCCTTTCAGTCCTTGAACTTCAACGGATATGTCAACTTCATTCAGCGCCTACACCTAAACCAAAACTTTCAGCACTCGCATTTTACCTGCTAATTCAATTTCTTTCGGTATTTGTATTTCATCTGCCACCTCAAGGGTTTCGTTATTTCAACTATTTCAACTGTTTGTTTTTTCAACACATGCAATTTCGCCTTATCTACCATGTGCCACCTGTCCGTGCTTTCAGTCGTTTTCACACATCTGAATCTTGGCCCTTGCTCACAGGCCGGGACGGGCTGGTGACATCTTTGGCTGTGGAAGGTGGTAACATTTAGGTGGTGCTTGTTAACAAACTGCTTTCAAAGTCATTACGATCAACTCCGGCCAAGGCTTTAAGTACCTTGTAAAAATCGGCTCCGTTTATAGCCTCTCCAACGTTTGGAATGTTTGATTTTTTTCGGTGTGTTTTTGTTTCCCCGAGTCTGGGAACGGTCTTAAGCATGAATTCCTCCTGAAATAGGAATATCTCTAAAAATCTATTTATTTTTACATAACTATTGCTCAATATAGTGACTCACAAGGCACAAGCTCTAAACAGAGATATCGGAGGGAAAGAGGAGACTTGACATTTACAGACATGAATTCATTACGCTGAAATGTCTTATAAACACAAAAACCCATGAGAGGAAATCAGCCACACAATGAAAACAGCAGAAGGACGGATGTATGCTGTAATTGTGTTGAATCGGGTGACGACAGACGGTGTGTTTTTGTAACATGCAGGTGTGTTTCTGTGTCTACATGACACGCGGGTGATGATATTCGCCCTGTGCATGAGTGAAGCCTGAGAGCAAGTCTACACCATGAATGTGCGCCGCAGTTAGCAGGAGGAAATTTTCATTCAGTCTCTGTTATGTGACCATGTTTGGTAAAGCTCTTCAGGCACGGTCTCTGACCAAGCCCCTTGACCGATCGGTGCACACACACTCACACACAGAGGAGATGGTTTCAATCACGGACCCACCCAGACTCAGACTCAGGCTCAGGCCCCCCCCCCCCACCTCCAGATCTCACTTTCCACGCTCCGTCATACCTCTCTTTCATCCCTATTTCAGTTAATCCTCTCGTTTCACACTTTCATCTCATTTTGAAGGTCTCAGTCTGTTCTTTTTTTATTGAATATCTCTCACATAATTCAAAAGAAAAACACAGAGCGGTGGTGCCAGCTACCAGTAGCTGGTTTTGGCTCGCTTGGGTAGAAGTGTCATGCTACCAGCCCGCAACTGACGAATGACTGGACCGGTTCAGTATGCTGCTGTCTGGATGATTTACACTGAATGTAGCAGGTTATTCCCAGGCTGACATCATTGTTCACAAACCAAGGAATCTGATGAATTGGAGTAAAAGGAAAAAGGAAACTATTGGCGTAGTAAGAAGAAACATTTAACTTATGTGCTTTTCAACCTGGACCCTATTTCCCCATGTTTTTGCGTCTAACTGACTAAAAGAGACAACCATTTCTGAAACTGGTCCAGTATTGAGGGAGAGCGCTGGAACCGGCAGCCGCTCACAGGCTGCAATATGTTGCTATAGAGTGCTCCAGGGATGACGTATTTTTGTAGGCCAACTAGGAAGTTAGCATCGCCCTTGACAAAAAGCCAATGGGATTTTTCCATTGAGTTTTGGATTATTGCAGAAAATAAACTCCGTGGCAAGCTCACGTTTAGGATACTTACATGTTTTGTTCAGCAAGAAGCGTGAATGCAATCGTCAGAAGTAAAAAGCTAACGTTACGCTTTAAACAAACTACACCACGGTCACATGAGCGCGACTACACACAACAAGGCTGTAAAGGCGGATGAGTTGGCATGATGATGTTTAGTAGCCTCATTTAGCCACTTGTTAGCAACCGCCTTTTTTAAGACACACAAAAGCTTCAAAATTCACGAGCGGGATATTTACTGATGTATTCTATGCCGTAGAACAAAACGTTAAAATCTCTTAAGCTTGTGTTAACCACAGACCTTATTTCAGGCATCTAACCAAAAACCCATTGACTTCCAGACGAGGGAACCGGAAGTGCTAAAATGCTAACTCATTTCCGGGTTTTAGAACTCATTCCTGAAGCACTCTATTGGGGCAAGCTGGCACCATCATTTACGTCCACTGAAAGTGCTTTTTCTTGCCATGACAGGCTCCGATTATTATAAGTGTCTGACATTATGGAAAGAGTCTCGCTCAAGGAGAAGTCTCGTTCTAAAATCTGGTGAGGTGATGTGTTGCCGGGAGACAACAGTGGAATAGTGGATTACATCCGTGGTGGAAATGCAATTGGCAGACGGGCAGAGTTTGTTGTGTTGGAGTACAGAAAGTGTAGCTTAGTGTTATCTAAAAGATTTTCAATGTCATGGCTGAATATTTAGATGATTTCAACAATGTGAAGGTCTTTGCCTTCAACGGCTGCCCATATTTATTTGTGCCAGAGTATACGAATATTCTGATTTCAAAACAAGACTTCTCCTTGAGCTGGACTTGGACACAATAACAAACAGACCGGTTCAAGCGAAAGGTAAGAAAACGGTTTTACTTCTCTGTAAAGTCCTTTCCATAATGTTGTCAGACACTTTTAATAACAATCTGAGCTTGTCAGCAGCAAAAACAAGCACTTTTAGTGAACGTAGATGGCAGTGCCAGCTTGCCCCAATAGCACCATATTGCAGCCCGTGAGCAGCTGCCGGTTACAGCGTTCTCCCTCAATACCGGACCTGAAAAATGCCAAAGTTTACCCTTTAGCCAAGTCAAAAAAAAAAAAGAGTCAAGCAACCATTTTCTCTTGCCTTCAACTTTATTGAAGAGCAACACTTTCAAGTAAGTCTCAGCTTTCAGCACTACATTTACATGATCATTAGTAGTGGTCATTGTAGACAACAACAATCCGAGTCACAAGGTAATGCTCAGACGAGGACCCTAAGGCCTGTGTGTGTGTGTATGTGTGTGTGTGTGTGTGTGTGTGTGTGTGTGTGTGTGTGTGTAGTGTGTGTGTGTGTGTGTGTAGTGTAGGCTGTTTTCACATTAAAATCTCCAGAAAAACAAAGACAGATCATAACAAGAAATTGCATTGCATTAAAAGACGAAAGAAAAAGAGGAAACAACACAAGCCACACTGGCAAATCATTCAAAAGAAGAAGGAAAAAAAAAAACTGACAAGTTATTTGTTATCAGTTTGTTCGCGATTTTTCCAGTCATTCTAAATCAATTCGATCTTATTTCACTGTACACCTATAGGATCAAACTTGACATGAAATACTTAAGGAGAACAGAAATAATAGTTGCCTAAGTACCATGTGTAACCTTGAGGAAGACCAGCAGAGTATCCCGTTTAAGTACCAGATTCTGATGCAGCTCTGTTATAATGTACCTAAGAAAGAAGAGACATCCTGTCATCCAAATGAAACACAAAATATGACCCAAACAGAGGATTAATTAGTACAGTGTGCATCTGGTTTCAATACTTGATCACAGATATATACAGACTTGTATACACCTTTATAATATATATATATATATATATATATATATATATATATATTTAAATAGATTCATTATGTAATATAATGAATGTTGGCCTCCCCAAAGAAACAAAGGCAATGTGGTTGTTCTAACCTGATACAGATCATGGCCTTACGATAGCAGCCTCATCAAATTTCATCAGTTCATTCTGTCCATTTTTCCAATCATCCCCAGGGTGTGTGAGATATACAGCACAAATATCAGGTCTTGAAATATATTCTGTAGAAAACCCTGACAAATACAAAAGCTCTCCAGTCCATAAGACAACCAGGCTGTAATTCTTATGTATGTCGTTTTTACTTACTGTGCACGAGCCCTGCATCAGAGAGCGGTCTAAAACTCAAAGACGGCTGAAAGCGCAGGACGCTGCTACAGGAAGTGCATCGTCTCCCACAGTGTAGTCAGATTATTATATAGGTTTTGTGACTGAACGATATTACAGTTTTTACTCTACAACTATTCACAGCTTTGAGTTTTAGGAGGCCGGAGATATGAGATGCTAGCCTTCCCGTCAACTATACCTGTTAATCTTAAAGAGCTTATATGTCAACAAAAATATAGTTTCCATTCTGATCACCTTGGACACTGTGAGCTCATCTTAATGCCACTAAATAACCCATCACAACATTCATAGAGAGACATACCCCCTGCATTCAGGAGAACACAAAACTCCCCCGAAGAGGGATCAGCTTTGGATTATAATACTTGGCCGGATTAATCATTGTGCAGGCAGATTATAAAAAATATATACAAAGAGTATACATAGGGAATACAGAGGAGATAATCACTGGGTATTACATTAGAAAGTCATGCTAATCCGAACCTGGCTGCGTCACATCCACCATTTGTGTAAAAAGGCACAAGATAGTGTAGCCCCTCCTCTGTGGTGACAGACAGACATACAGGAGGTCGCTGAGTCGTTGCTCCACGGGGAGTGTGCTTTAGGGTTCCACAGTGAAAACACCACCAGACATTCTCAGACGATTATCTATCCAACTGCAACACTTAAAAGGAGAACTCCACCGATTTTACACATCAGAGTCTGGTTATACGTCTCGGGAAGTACTACTACCCGCTCCTCATCTCTGCTTGAGGCCTCGAGGAGGCCACATTAGCCGCTACTAGCACACCCGAATCGCTGACTGAACTGTCAGCGGTTATGTTGCATTATGGGTAATGTAGGAGCCAGGTTCTGATAAGGGAAAAGAAGGCAATTCTAGCCATCTGTTTTTATGAGCATTTTCAATTTGCACATAAAAAAAGACAAACAAAATATACTCAAAATATTGCAAAAAAAAACGTTTTTACGCTCAGCTTTTGTAAAGAGTGTGACATATGACTAAAAAGTCCAGTGACGTTTCCGCTCCACTGAGTAGATGAAAAATAGTGGCAGACAAAAATCATCAGATCTGTGTGGAGCGGTGAGGAGATGGCAACCTTCCTCAAATTAAAAGGAACAGTGTGTAACATTTAGGGAGATCTAATGAAATGGAATTAGGGCTGTCAAAGTTAACGAGTTAACACTAATTTGTTTTAAAGCCACTAATTTTCTTTAACGTAACTTGCGATTTTTTTAGGTTGTAGTGGGCTCAGTTTTAAAGCTAAACAGAAAACCTAAGGAATCCATTGGTACCAACCATTTCATATTAGATTGTCACGTAGGAGGCTAAATAACGCTTCAATCTTACACTAAATTTTGGCGAGGAAAAACTGGCATGTCCCTATTCAAAGGGGTCCCTTGACCTCTGACCTCAAGATATGTGAATGAAAATGGGTTCTATGGGTACCCAGGAGTCTCCCCTTTACAGACATGCCCACTTTATGATAATCACATGCAGTTTGGGACAAGTCATAGTCAAGTCAGCACACTGACACACTGACAGCTGTTGTTGCCTGTTGGGCTTCAGTTTGTCATGTTATGATTTGAGCATATTTTGTATGCTAAATGCAGTACCTGTGAGGGTTTCTGAACAATATTTGTCATTGTTTTGTGTTGTTAATTGATTTCAAATAATAGATATATACATACATTTGCATAAAGCAGCATATTTGCCCACTCCCATGTTGATATGAGTACTAAATACTTGACAAATCTCAATTTAAGGTTAATTTTGAACAGATAAAAAATGTGTGATTAATCTGCAGTTAATCGTGATTAAATTGTTTGACAGCCCTGATATTAACATAACAGTAGTGGATGGACCCATGCATTAATTTGTGTTTTCTTGCAGAGTTTGGGGGAAATGTATTGTAAAATTTGCACAAAATCTTGTTCTGCTGTATCGATTTTGATCCTTTAAAAAAAAAATTAAAATAAATAAAGCTGTCCATTGTGAGACACCCAATGTTATACTCTAAGAGTGAAATGCTAAATCGGTGGAGCACTCTTTTAAGCAAAAAGGAAACAGGAGTACACCTGCCAGCTTTGTACATTTCTAGTAGCGTGACCAAAGCCAAATGTGAAACATCCTCTTGTATCTCTGTCTGTCATGATATCAGCTATGTAGTCATTAGTGTCTGCTGACAGCAGACCAAACAACGACAAGAGTTCATGAATTTATAAAACCAAGTAATGCCCAGTGGCATACAGACAATGTGGTAATGATTAGTGAGTTAGCCATACAGTACGCAGAAGCTACTGTATGTGTATATACTGTACAGACATGCAGGGAGAGGAGAAAGGAATCAGAAACACATGCACTCAGTATGCTCCGAGAGGCAAAAACATTAACTGTTTTGGAAGACGACCCCCCTTTTAAGCATTAGATTAATGCAATTTAGATGTTAATCATCTATCTTGACTATTTACTAAGGCATCACAGAAATATGTCAGTCTTTACCATGCTCCTTAGCAATGATTTACAGTTTATACAGAAAACTAAAAAAAAAAAACATGCAGATTGCCACATTGCGTCCGACGGCGACAGATCGGTACATCCAAATTAATTAGAAACTTTTCATATTGCTAGCATTCCTACCGCTGACATTCTGCGAACAAAAAAGAGCACCATGTCAGTGTTTTTGAAGGACATCAAATACAGTGTGTAGTTTGCACGCTATGCTATGCTATGCTTGTGCAAACTTGAGGAAAGGAGTGGAAAAAGTCCTCTCACATCCACAAGTATTTGTGTGTGTGTGGACTTTTTCCGCTCCCGTCCTTAATTAGGTTCTCAGAGTCGCTGAGAACAAAAGGAGATAAAGGGGGAAGTATAAAAGCCACCGGGGGTGTTTCTCTAGAAAGATACACTGATAGCTTGGTGAGAAAAAGTGATGCCGCTCTGTTTCCCTGCATTGGTTGGGATTAAGCTCTGGAGACGCTTCGAAAGAGAGAGAGAGAGAGAGAAAGAGAGAGAGAAAGAGAAAGAGAAAGAGAAAGAGAAAGAGAGAGAGAGAGAGAGAGAGAGAGAGAGAGAGAGAGAGAGAGAGAGGAAGAAGTCCCTCTGAATCAGTGATATCACAACAGATAACATTTTAAAGGCTAAAATCACTCTTTACAGTAGAAAGAAAATGTTGATTTACTCATGACGACGGGGTGTCTTTGTAAGGCAGGGGGGGAGAGGTAGAACAAAACCAAACGTTCCAGCTGGATAGCGGAGGCCTATCCAGTGAGGCAGAGGGTTGCAATGGATGTAATTTACACGTGTTGCTGTGACTGCTAATGCCTAGTTCACACTACACGACTTATGGTGCCTTCAAATGGGGTCGTGTTTACCGTGTTCACGAGAAGAGTCCATATGAACGCCCCCCTCATGTGGCATTCATGACCTTGTAAGTGGAAAGTTCCTCAAAGCTCAGAGTTCACGACTAGTGACGTGTTTGTTGACGTCAAAAATGGTGGAGACCATGGAAGTTAACTTTTCGGTGCATAATAAGTTAATATATTGTAATTTCAGTCATATATTGTAATTCTTCGTAATTTTGTAATAGGTCTGAAGAAATTGTTGATCTTCCCAACGGCCTCATCTTTTTTCTTCTTTGCATTTCCTGCATTGTTACCCACTTGCTATCTAGCTAACTGAGCTAATTGTCGATGACCCTCATCGACAATCACCGATGCCTCGCATCAGACATATTCCAGATATCTAGCATGGTAAACATCTGGATCTGTCAGGGACTGTGGCGACGAGCTACAGCCAATGAGAGCGCGAGACACGGGGTGAGGTGAAACAATAGAAAATTACCTTATGTGTTGCATTTGCAACACGGAGCAAAGTTGTTGTTGCACCTAAAAGGAATAAATAGTAAAAAAAAAAGAGTGTGGCAACGGGCTATTTTGTAAAGACGTGCTAACAACAACATCAGCAATGTGTCTCGCGTATGGTATCATGCTATTTACCGTGTATTTCTCGCGTGTTTTTGTGACGAAAAGTAGTTTGGAGAACTCATCGGGGATTCCTCCTGGTGGAAGATCGTATAGTGTGTGACCTCCTGTCACCGGTCAGTCATATAGTGTGAAAACCACAACGACTTAAAGACTCCCAAATACAAGACAGCAAGTTGTGTAGTGTGAACAGTACTGCGATCTGACAACTTTGAAAGTCGTGTAGTGTGAACCTGGCTTTAGGGTGTAAAACAAGAGAATACAGAGAAGAAACTACACAGTGATGCCAACACGATGAATACTGAAAAGGCGAAATCGTCCTGTGAGAAGCTATGGGTGTTGGAGAGTGCGTCTTTCTCTCTCCTGCATGCATATTCTTAGTTTCTTTATATATAATCCAAATTGTACGGAGGTTGGAGGGGCATGGCTGGTGATATAGGCAGGCGCCACTTGTTACAAGGAGGCCACAGCAGGTGATACTGTAGAAGAGGCATTATGGTGTTTTTTCTGTCTCTTTTTTTGTGAGGTCTGATGAGTTTAAGACAGGAGCCCTATAGATTCACAAATATGGATCTGATGTTAGAGGCCACGTCTCCTCGGGTGTGGATGGACGGAGTATGAGCGACGGGAGAAGCCTCCGGTCGTTCGGGAGCAAGTAGCAGAGCGAGAGATGGTTGTCTTCTGAAGGGGGCCGAGCTCTGTTAGACTTTGTGATCCTCCACCATTATTGCTTTCCTGTCTTTCACAGGCACTTCAGAGGATTGGGGCTTTGGCTGAAGTTGAGCATGAGGGGAGATGATGAGAGAGGAATGGCGGTGGGGACGAAAAGAGGCGAGCGAGTTAAAAGTGTGCTTTGTGAGCTCTACCTCGTCGTCTGCGACCGGAAGCTGTCGCCCAGCAGGCTGACACTGAGGCTGCGAAGGCTGGTGCTCGAGTGAGTCAAAGAGCAGTCTCTTTGTCTCGTGACGGGGGTCAGGACCTGAGGACGGTTAGCCCGGTCCACTAGCCAACTACAAGGAGATCAAGGGGGACTGGAGGGTGGGAGGGACGCTGAGGCTACAGCAACAGAGAGAGGCTGCGAGCTTCCTGGATGTCCAGCCTCCCTCCTCCGCTCATGTCTGTGTCATCATCCATTGCTCTACATCTCTTTTAGTCCGTGTGGTTGTTGACGTGCTTTCCGTCCAAGGAAGCCTCCTTCTCCGCTACCTCCTTGACCTTCCTTCCTCCCCTCCCGGTCAAGACCTTGTAGCAGCCGCGGGCGATCTTATACATCCAGATAGTGTTCAAGATGTCCAGGGCGATGCAGGAGGTGATCCAGGCCACCTGGGCGCCCAAGCCCAGTCGTTCAAAGTCTTCTGTGCCGAAGGTGGCGAACACGCTGGCCCAGTAGGACGGCATGACGGCGGTGCGAACCAGGAAGAAAACCACCGCCATGGCAACGCCATTCAGCACCACCAACCGGTGTGAGCGGGGGTACTTTAATGACTCAAAGAACCACCTGGAGGGAAAAGGTGATTAGAAATGTTATAATATGATATGATATGAATCCTGGGATGTTAGAAGATACTTTATTCATCCCTTTGGGGAAATTCAGGTGTCCAGTAGCTCATTGCAGTAGTATATAAAATATAAATATAGATTAGATTACTTAAAAGCGTCATATCAATAAATAAATAAACAAACTAATTAAAAGGTGCTAAATAAATTTAAGAAAAATAAATTAAATTAAAATAAAAAAGAACGCGTCATATGTATACATACATAGATAAATAAATAAATACATAAATGAATGACTGAATGAATAAATAAATAAATAAATAAATAAATAAATGGTGCTAATGAAAAAATAATAAAATAAAATAAAATAAAATAAAATAATAATTAAATTAAATAAAAATGGAGGTGATTCGAAATGTTACAATGGAAGATATGTCAGCCATGTGGTAAAACAGAGGGTGATATGAATCCTGGGATGTTAGAGATAGAGATAGACAGAGGACTTTATTCATTCATTCAAACTTGGCAGTAGCTCATTACAGTAGTATATAAAATATAAATATAGATTAGATTACTTAAAACCAGTCACATAAATAAATAAATAAATAAATAAATAAATAGATAACAAAGGTGCTATTGAAAATAAAAAATAAAAATAGTTAATTAAAAACATAATAATAAAAACTCACTGACTCACCTTTGGTTCACAAACGGCGTGGACAACTCTGAAATGAGGCGGAAGTTGGCAAAGTAGGGAAGCACGCCTCGTGTCTGCAGTGACCAAACACACAGACGAGATTAATGACACAAATACATCATGATACATGAATAATCTAGTGTCTCCCATTTATATTAATGTTTATACACTCTGGGTCATGAAGAGGGATGGACTCACCAGCACGTATCCGTATGCGTAGAGCGCCGCCAAGTGGTGACAGACGAAAAAGCTGTCCCCCATAGTGCTCCAGTTACACGCCAGCAGCACGAGGTCTAGAGGACAGGGTGACAGGTCGGTCAGAAAGCTGGTAAATGGATACGTCTGTTTGACTAGGAGGGGGATTATGTACATAACTGTCTTTACAGGAAAAGAGCAGCGACTGCACCGGAATCCAACATCAAGAGAGGTTCAAATGTAGAGAACATTTGTAGAAGACCAAAAGGTCGACATGTTATAGGTGAAATCTAGACTGTGGTCATAACCTTCAATTTCTAAAACAGTCTGAGTCAAGTATACAGGGTAGACAAAATACTCCACGATCAGGGCTTTATCACTGATATTGTTCCCTTTGACATATTAAACAATTTCCTTTTTTTTTTTTTAAAATCAATGCGCCTGAAAATTCACATGTCGAAGAGCAGATTGCTGGCCTCTTTTGTAGCTGACAATGCACTGAATCTAAAATGACCAGCATTGCATTGGTGTTTGTAACTATAATCAAGTTAGCATTTCGAGGAGGAAATGTTTAACATAATGAAAACATTTGTAGAAGACAACGACAGAGACATTTAAGGCTGAACAATTTAAATTAAACTCTGGTAATAACATTCAATTTCTAAAAAAGGTCTGAGTCACGTATACAGAGTAGACATAATACTTCATGAACAGGACCTCATCACTCATATTGTTCACTGTGACGTATGAAATAAGGTTTTATTTTTGGATTAATGTGTCTGTAGTGGAATAACCATATACTCCCACATGTATATATGTGTGTTAATATGTGTGTGTTTAATATAGCAAGAGCGCATGTGTGTCATGTAATTTTTTAATATCCTCAAATTCTTTAATTTGTCTATATGTCTGGTCTGCTTGCATTAGTATGACTTTAAATAAGCGTCTTTCTTTCTCTGTTTTTGTGTTTAATTTAGGGATGCGCCAATACCAATACAGGATCAGATATCGGGCTGATACTGACTCAAATAGCTAGATCGGATATTGGTGACAATGGGGCCGATCTATTCAATTCAATTCTAGGTTTATATACTATATATGTACATTATATACCGGAATTTAAATTCCCGCTTTAAGTTTTGACCAATTCGGTGCTGCATTAAAAAGGTTTACGCTTGAATTGTAACTCCTGTTAATTTATATAAAAAAAGTTTTTTTTAGCAAGTTGCTGGTGTACGATTTATTGATTTTAATAATAAATAACAGTTCAGTAAATTCATATCTATCTATTTATTTATTACATTTTGTTTTACAAAGTTAAGAAAGCAATATTTAAGTCAAGCCTGTTGCTGCCTTACACATAACAGAATGATTATTAATTAAACACTGATATCAGATCCAAAGCCCAAGTATCGGTATTGGGACTGAAAAAGTCAGATCGGTGCATCTCTACTTTAATTGCACGGCTATGTCTGGTAATACTTCATCCTCAATTTCTCTTACTATGTATCTGGTTAGCCAAAGTTGTCTGTACTTTTATGTATTGTCTATGTGTTTAGCTTAGTTGTTAGTACTTTTATGTATTGTCTGCATTGTCTATCTGTACTTTTATTGTATGTCTGTATATGTCTGTATTGTATTTGTACGTTCAGGACTCCAGGAATATTAGAGGCACATTCATGTGCTCCTAATGGGGATCTCTAAATATACAATAAATAATATATTCACATATCAAAGTGCAGATTGCCGGATGTCTTTTATAGCTGACAAGCCTGGCGTTGGTGTTTCTAACTAACTTCAGATTTAAGTCCCTTTCTTTTGTGTGTTTACACCATATACAACATTGACTGCCTGCCCCTCATGGCCAAAAAGAAATGATCAACAGAAGCACAAACAAAAATAGCTCACCATAAAGGAGGTAACCACAGGTTATGGCTACATTTAGTTTGACCAGGCTGGGGTCTCCCCTGTTGAACAGCAAAGAACACATTGTTAAAGGTACTTTCAACACAGTTGTAACACAACAAGATAAACAAACAATCCGGGAGTGGGAAGCTACTTAATATGCCTGAAAAATCTAAAAGCACTCACACTGTGTTCCTCTGATCGATAAGCTACTTCTGTAAAGAGAGCATGATGCAATTTCGCAAACGACTTTATGTAACTAGACTAACACACTGATCATGGATCACGTAGAAAGCTCATTCAGGGTTGACTGGCTAATGTTGATGAGCTTACTGTGATACATGGTTAGGTCTTGTTTGAAAAGGAAGGCTGTAAGAAGTTGAACTTGTTTGTTATGGAGGACAGAACCTGCCAAGATCAATAAATAAATGACTCAATAAATAAATAAATAAGCTATTAAAAGTTAAAACTTTTAAAAAATAATGAAGTTTGGGGAAATATATAGGAGATGAAATACTAAGGGAAAATAATGCATAAATAAATAAATGCTTAAACACATAAATGTACTTATTACTGACATACATAAAACGTATTTAACTAAACTTAAACATTTATAAATAAATATAAAATAAATGCAAAAATAAATAAATAAAAGCTAAAT
>CAKAOH010020528.1:0-32685 GCA_916701665.1 Sebastiscus tertius
TGTTATACACAGTATACTATGCAGCACATTGTTTAATCACAACTTGTCCAGAGTCAGGGAGAAGGCCAGAGAACATAATCTAGACCAAACACAATCTGTAAAGTGTCCACTACGGTTATCAGGTCCATAATCATCAAATAAAGGCTGTTAACAAGGTTGAAATCCTTTATAATTCCCATAACAGATAGACAAACAGTGCATGTTCAATAACAGTATCTATTCACCCTTACCTAAGAGGCAGCAGAGGTCTGATCAGGAAGAAGCTGATATCACCCCTCTGCTTTCAAAAGGAAAGGTGTCTTCTGCCAGTTAATTCAGCTGCTTTAAGCCTTTGACCTTATTTATTCTGAGAGGGAGATAATAAGGCAATGTGAGAGTGAGCACAGTCTGGGAGGAGCTTGCTTGGTTTACATAGGGGAAGGCTGCTTTAAACGACACCCAGGCTTTATACCACCCAGGGAACAGAGAGTACATTTTACAAAGTATGGAGCCCCTTTTTCTATTTTTTTTGAGAAACCCACTACAGTAATCTCCGAGTAGCCAGTAGTAGTATCTTCTTTTTCCTTTTTTTTTTAAATTTAATTTTAATTATTTATTCATTATCATTATTATTTATTTTTCTTCTATTTTTGTATATATGTATTTATTAGTGTGTATGTATATATGTATATATATGTATGTGTGTATGTGTATATATGTGTATATATATATATATATATTTTTTTTTTCTCCTCTTCTTATTATTTCATGACTTATTTGTGGATACTCTCCCTGTGTTGTATTCTCTACAATTTGAATTATATGTATCCATGATTGAGAATCAGTTAGGTCCTTTGTGGCCAGTTGTGGCTTTCTGTGTGTATGGTGTTGTCAGGTATGATTGATTGATATGTTGTGTATATATATATATATCTCTATATATAGATATATAGAGATATAGATATAGATATAGATATATGTGTGTGTTTGTGTATATGTATGTAGGTATGTATATATATATTAAATTAGGTTAGGTCAGTAGGTATCTGTTATCTGGTATCTGTAAATCTGTTAGGTCCTTTGTGGCCAGCTGTGGCTTTGTGTGTGTATTGTTGTTGTCAGGTATGATTGATTGATTGAAGTGTTGTGTTGTTCATAAAAAGTCAAATTAACTTTCCCTGTATAGTGACTGTTCTATTGATTATTGACAATTAATAAAAAGACCTTTGAAAGAAAGAAAACAACACCCAGGCTTGTAGGTAACATGAACACACAGACAGACAAACAGCAGCTCATACAACACAACACAACACAACACAACAGCACACAGACAGGCCTTCTGGCGTTTACCACAAAGTGTCAAAGTGTCCTGTTGTTGTAGCTTACACTAGGTTATTTAAGTGATTTAATTCAGCTCAGTTCTTCAATGTAATCATAAATCATAACATCAAGCCACCTTTCATCGTCATACGAACACATGTCATGTTTAACACTCCTGACAGTCCTCTAACTATCTCTAGGAGCTTCATTTAGACAACAACAGCTAACTTTGCTGGCTAAGTTAGCTAACAGCTAGCTAGCATTTCAACAAGCTTAACGAGATTTAACAAGATTTAATGAGCGTTATTGCAGATTAGACATATTTATTCACCTATTAAAGCATTTATTAACGTGTTAGAAAGGCTTTGAGTATCATATTGACAGTACAAACCTTCAGCAAAGCGGTGGCAGGCCGGTTAACAGAAGAGAAGAACTACAAATCAGGCTGGAGATCCAGGACAGGAACTGCACGTCCACAACTCCGCCTCCACCGGGCTCTAGAAGGTAACCCGCAAACTGCGAAATCTGCTCTGAGATCTCGCGAGACTCGCTGTCCGACGACCTATCCTAACCTTTAACTATTCGAGATCAATACCTAACCTTAACGATTCAAGATCAATACCTAAACGTAGCTATTGGAGATCAATACATAACCTTAGCTATTCGAAATCAATGCTTAACCTTTAACATCTCGCGAGAGTTTTCCCAGCTTGCGGGTTCCCTTCCAAGACACTGCCAGTCTCCTAATAGACATACTGCCACTAATAAAAGATTAAAGGGGCAGTACGCAGTATATTTTTTGGCATCATTGGGCAAACATTCCATAATAACCTTTCAGCATATTTTAATTCAAGTGTTCTGAGAGAAAACTAGACTTCTGCTCCTCCTCATGGCTCTGTTTTCAGGCTTTAGAAAATCTACTTTGATCAGACTTTGACCAATCACGGGTAATTTCATTGAGAGAGCGTTCCTATTGGCTGTGCTCCGGTCATGTGACCAGAACTTGGTGTTCCTTCAACAGATTTCACAATGATGGCGGCCGTGTCACAAACTTTCTCATTTTACAGCAAAACATACACTACAAGATGATTCTGAAAACATTTAAGGAGAGAAATAGGCATTACAGTAACAGAATATTGATTCATATTTGATCAGCGCTGCCTAGTTTGACCGTTTGATCGGAGTTCGTGAGTGATTGACAGCCGGCTCTCATAGATGGCAGATGGACAGCAGACCTCAGATCAGCTCTTACTGCTTGTTTTCCTCTAGTCTGTAAAATCTTGCAGATGCCGTTAGGAGCACCAGAGGACAAGGAGGCACATGATTTTTTTCAGGTTACCTGTTTCATGCACTACTGTCACGATATAGCAACCGTTTTATATAAATTACTTTTTTTTAATCATATTTGCTCCAAGAAAAAAAAGTCCCACATTTGGTTTGTTGGGATCTGGTCACCCTCATGAGATGTTTCTGTTAATTCCTGGAAAAATTTAATCCATCTTTCTTGAATTTCTCCCCCATATCAAACAATTCCACTTTGGCAACACCATCTGTTGCTCTCTAAGGCCACTGAAATTATTGTAGTTCTTACATAACATGTGTTATTTTTTCCATCGCATTTAAAATTAAAATTTGATAATTTAGCAGAACCAAACACCAAGAAAAAAGATAAGATACTCTTATGGAGTTAAGACAAGGAGTTTAGCATCTGGATCCACAACTGATCTCAATACCAAATGCTTGTTGTTGAGTCAAACACATTTGAAAAACTGAAGAAGCGAATAAATTGAAGGTGTGAGATGTGGAGAGATGAAAGGGGCCAGAACTGGAGCAGGGAACACATGACGAGAGAGTTGACAGAGTGTACTCTGTAATTACAATCAGTGCTTCTAGATTAACAGGTGTTTGTCTCGAGCAAACACGGAGATACCCAGAAATCTTTGAGTCTTTCAGGTTGAACCGTTAACATGTTAAACAAGCTTCCTTCATGTCATCTTGTTTACGACATGCTTCTGCCAATTACAGATCATAGTTTAATCAGGATTTTGCAGGTGTTTTGTGTACAAATAATTCACACATGCTGCTCATGAATTATGTACGAGGTTGTTTGTTTGCTGAGCACATTTGTCCATCGGTTAATGATTGTACGCAGGGGTATATTTGTGTGTGTGTGTGTGTAAGCGTGTCTGTGTGTACGTGCATGGGGGGGCAGAGAAAGTGTGTGACTGTCAGAGGCTGATATTAGTCTGGCAGCCGGCTGCAGTGTCAGATGCTTGGTTGGCGTGGCAGCTGAGCCGCCCTCCACCTCGCTCTGCTACTGAGCCACAGGAGGCTGGTGGTGGTGGTGGTGGGGGGAGTGGGGGATAAAGATGAGCTAACAAGATGATTCACTTCCCTCCAACGGGGGCCAGCAAGCTGTTGCCATTACATTAAATTGCTTTGGGAAGTGATTCTTTGCCAGCGATGCAGTTCAATAAGAGAGGAGAGGGGAGTTAGTTTCAAAAAGCTCTGCTAGGGGGTGGTAAAGATTGGCAATGGATGCTAATTTGTCCATTTATAGATGAGAAACTCACAAAACAAAATGTTTGGCAACCGTATTCACTGAGTGATGCTTTGACTCTATTTTGCTGCCATTTGGTTTTGTTTGTTCACTCCGGTCTGCTGAGGACCCCATATGTGATGCGCTGATGGCTTGGATGGCTTTCAAAAACACTCGCGTAAACACACGCCTCATAGGAAGGAAATGCAGCATGGTGTGATGCTTTTGATCATATCATGCAGTCAGAAAAGCAGAATAAGTGTGGCCATGATGAGGGAAATATCAAAACAGTACAAAAAAAACAAAGTTGTTTAAAAGTACAAAGTAGTTTTGGATCAATAAAGAAAAGACAGTGCTCTGATAGTAGCAATAAGACTATTAAGATTCAGAAAGGGGAATGTCATGTTACCTAGGCTACAAGACATACAGGTTTTTGACAGTAAGACAAAAAAATAATGGTGATGCTCACTGAGCAGACATGCCTGTCAAATCCAAAATATGAAGAAGCCTATCTTGCTCTAAAGTTTAGTGTCAATATAGATCATTTCACAGTTGTAAACATAACTAGTTGTCTGAGTGGTCAGCCATGTTTGTTTGATGTCACCATTATAGTCCAGTTCTCCCAGCAGTGATGGGAAATACTGACTTCTGTGTTTGGAATTGAACGCAGCAGAAAATAGAAATCTTTGTTTCTGGACTTCATGCTGATTTCATGTCCTCATGTATTTACCAGTGTGTGTGTGTGTGTGTGTGTGTGTGTGTGTGTGTGTGTGTGTGTGTGTGTCAAACTATGCTTTCCATCTGGGTGGAGAGATATTTCTTGAGATTAGCAGAAGCCTGGCTTGTCTTCCTGAGTAATTAATCCAGGAACTGTTTGAATGATTTACTTTGTTTCATCCTGTGTTATCAGACTCTTCAAATATCTGCTTATTGCAAAGAAAAACAAAGTGACTCACTAGACATACCTTGTGCTCACGCTTCATCTGATCTTCATCTGTCTGCAGTCATGCAGGTAATACTTTGAGTTGCTCAAGTGTCAAAATAAATCATGCACCTTTGAAGTAATCTGACCTTATTCAACTTTTTTTGCGTCGACACGTTGATAATATATTACTCTATACCACACTTGTAATTAACTTAATGCCTGGAAAAGTGGTGAGAACATTCAGGAGGATGTATGTAAATCGCTGCCGGGCTATTTGTGAGTATTTTAAGCTGTGTTCCCTTTATGCGGAATCACACTATAGCACCCATGTGGTGTAAAATACTCCGTTTTTTTAACAGTTGTTTAAATTATATTTCCACTGGCTCATAATCTGGTTTAAAAAAGCTATTGCAGAACCCCATCTCTCCTCCCCTGTCTTTTCCGTATAGTATACAGTGTGAGTGAAACAGTGTGGAAACTGTTGTCCTACCTGATAATGGATTTGGTGGCCCCCCTGCAGGCATGCACCATTGGCAGATACTGAATACCACCGAGAGATCAATGGGAGGACAGAAAAAGGAGGGAGTTGCGGATGGGAGGGAGAGACAGAAGACGAAGAAGGGATGGGGCGGATAAGAACAGAAATCCCGTGGCATCCCGTGTTTGCGAGCGGGGTAGGGTAAAGCCGTCGCCGTAATCTGTTGTCAAGACACAAGGCCGCTGTAATGTCTACCATCAGCAAGTGGATTATGTGCAGGGGAATTGTAATTTACACCAGCTTCACTTTTATGTGTCGCTCGGCTTAAAAGTTAATAGCATTTAGCTCAACAATAGCCCAGCCACATCGAACCCGGTCTGCGGCGCACCGATCTACAAGTGAGGTGCCATTGAAGCGCCGTTGTCCCCGAACCCGAGACAATGGGGTGTTCCCACTGAGCTAATTAGCTGATGCCTGCCTATCTCCACGCCACACATGTCCATTGTTGCTGTCACTGCAAGAATCTCCGTCTCACTGTATCTGCGCAGGCTATTGTCTGCTCAGGTTCTCTTCAATAATCCTATGTAACGCCTGCATGTTTTTGTTTTTAGCTCACTAGATCTGAGTCCTGGAGTGACATGACCAGACATGGCTTTATAGAACCATGTTTGATTTTCCTCTTCTTTTGTCTCAAAAAGGAATTATAGGCCTTAAGAGGTAAATAAGCCTCATGTTCACAACTTCAACTTATTGAAAATAACCTTCAAGGAAAATGCTGGAAAATTGTGGCATATCTTAAAGCCATGTCTGAAAGATTATCTTAAACACACACACAGAAGAAAGCCCTGTTTTGATTTGAAACAGCGAGCTATATATATACACAAAGTGTTCCTATTTGACCCAGACAAGATGTAGGTCACCCTCTTAAAAATAGCGTCGATTTGGAGGGCAAGTCTGTTATTTTGAACATCCAATACTCTGTGTCAGACTATTGGCTGGGAAAATTAGTCGTGAGATCTTTAAAATACGGTAGTTTCCAGGATGCCGGGGGTTGACCTCCTGAGTCGCAGTCCAAAAACACATCTAGAGTAGCAAGCTGGGGGAGAAAGAGAGAGAGAAAGAGAGAGAGAGAGAGAGAGTGAGAGAAAGTCAAGCCTATACCTCAGATATTTTCCCAAGCTATATTGCCCTTGGGGAAGGCAGGTGTGATGTTGCGAGGTGTCCTCTGTTCTCTCCGGGAGCAGTTGAGAGGTGTGTGTAGGGAATTAGGAACGGGGAGGAGGTGGGGGTTTACAGATAATCTGATAGCATGAGTTATGCATTTGTGAGAGTGTGTGAAAACAGCTGCTTTTTTCCCAGCTACAGTACCTGCACAGGTGACAAACACACCTGTCAATCATTATGAGAGCTAATTGCAGGAAATACTTCATACTAGGCTTGCCTGCTAGAACCCACCTACAAGCAAGCCAGGTGCCTATACAGCTGAAGCCTCCCATACTATCATGACATGATTACAATGACGGCTCAACACATCACCGTCTATACAGTATGCATATCAGATCTATGGTTTTGGACTTCCTGTTGCTTTGCATGGCTGCCAGGACAGAAGTTTAATATGCTTATTTGATGGCCCTGTCTCTAACACTACCCAATTAAACCGTGTCTCCTAGAAATTACGTTTGTATAATACTAATTTGTATAACTGACTATATTGTTTAATTCCAAGGTAGGAGGAGATTTTTGTATTTCACGCACAACACACTGCAAGTTGTAGTGGAGGTGGATGGTGAGCGTACAGCACAGAGCTTTGACACAGGACACCAGGTGCTCTATCTTAAACCTGGCGCAAAGCAGCGCACAGTGCAGCGCACCTGTCGTTGCTAGTTTCAGACTGACACAGTCATTATCTTTACGTCCACGTTGTGTTGCGCCCATGAGCATGTTGGTCATAAAATGAGGTGTGGTCAAGCATATTGCTGGCGCATTTCTATCTTGAGGCATGCGATTGTGCCGTTGACCAACAAAACATGGTCTAATGTCAATGACGCAATATATTCCTGCTATTTAAAGGGTTCATTATTCAGATTTTAAGATGCGCCTATGTAGGCAGATTTGTTACACACACATTTAAAGGATCAATATATAATATATTTACTGTAATAAATCATAAAATGATCATGATATGTCATCAGAGATTAAGAAAACATGCTCAATTGAAAATACTGGTTCTCCGACAACAATACTACAGCCAGTATGTTCTCCTTTGAAATGTCCATTTCCCATGGGTTGCATCGGAAAGCAATACAGTTTTCATTATTTCTCAATATATGTTTGTCATGTATTATAATATAATGAATTCTGAGAATTTTTGGGGGGCACGAAGGCTAATTTGGACAGGCATTGCCCCTGGTTAAATAGGTTATCGGTGCATTTGCTCATATGTAGTCAAATGGAGTTGTTGATTGGACAAAAGATTGGGAGATGAGTTGAGGCAGAATGTCCACCGGCCAAGGACCACATGCATCATGCTTTCATTTCATGCACAAACAGATCCGTATCCTCAGCAGACATCCGCTTGCTTATCCAATTTGCTGAATCAGCCATTTAAAGATCACCAAGATTAATTAAGAGACTAAATACAACCCCTTTTGCATTACTTTGCGCCAAGATTATGCGCCATTTAACCAGCAAAGGTGGAGTTAGGAACGCCCTAAATGCACTTGTGCCATGCACTGTAGACCGTTCACTATAGATCAATTAAATAGGGCTTCAGGATTCATATCCTGAGTCCAGTGAGTGTGGTTAGGGCTAGGCAACAAAAACACTTTGGCTAAAAGGTTAAATGCTAATTAGCATTGTACTATCTTATATACTGTACCTTGCAGTTAGTAGCCTATATGGCTGGAAGGTTGCCTATTGTACAGGGCTCTAGCTCTATTAGCTTCAGTCCCCCCCTCCTGCCACACCCAGAGCCTAATATACTCTAAAGGTATATGAGGCGAATAAGTGCAGTCTTGAATAAGTAAAACTCCATTTCAGCACTCTGCTCTATTATTAATACCGAGCAGGCTGATCTTTGATTAAGCTACTCAAGTGTTCTTCCTGTGTGGGATTTTGATTAAGACTGAGCTGTGTCTTGGAGCAGGAGAAAATGGCGGCCCTTTCTTCTCTATCTAACTTGTTCTTTCTTGTGTTCGTCTGTCTTCGTTCGTCTCTGTGTCATCATATAGTTCTCGTTATCAAACAGATGACACATGTATGACGTAGGGCACAGCCATTCATCATTTGTCACCTGTCACATTAATAACTGTGAGTTCCCCAGCATTGTTTGGCAATGCTGTTACACATGTGTTGACACATCTGTCATCTCTGCAGGTTTTTGTAGTGGATTTCGATCCTTTTGAAGTAGCAGTGGCACTCACAAACAGGTCTCTCATCAATTTCCACTCTATTTGTCAGGTCTTTCTGGTATGCATCTTAAGTGACAGGTTAATTGAACGCTGTTACGTAACAAAACTGGTGTGGCATGTTCCACGTCTGTCACATTCACACAAAGAAATGACCAGTGATGGGTTTATTGCGTGCTAGGATCCCTGCACTAAAGTCACTCATCTGTCTATATGATGTCTTCCAGGACCTGTTGCAAAGTACTGTACTTTCAAAGACGCACTAGTTCTGTAGTGATACATCAGCAAACAATGTTTGTCAGTTGTTTAACTGGAAAACTGACAGACAAACAGTTCAGTTTGTGAGCAAGCAGGAGGGATTAAGGATGGTTACGGAGATAAGGTCAAACTTAAACAACGTGCCTCAGGAGGAACAGTATACTTAACATTACATGTCTTATGTGTATTTTCTTTAGCAGAGCTGAAAGTTGGTATTTTTGTCACAGTTGTAGTATTGTGACAAGGAACCTGTTAGTTAGAATCCATGACATGAGGAATTAACCGAATAATGCTCCCTTAACGCAAACTGCTCATGGTGGCCAACACTAGAATACAAAGAAGAATTAGCATATATACTTGGTAAATCTTCCCTGGATGATTAAAACATAAAAAGTTGTTTTATCTAAGCATGCACCCTGAACAGTAGAAGCTCACTGATCTTTAGATGCTGCTACAGAGGAAGTGGAAAACACTCCTATATGCGTGTGTGTGCTTCGAAAGCAAGCGTAACAATGTTTCCCTACGAGCGCAGCTTTTTCTTCAGCTGCGATGCCAAGGTCTCTCGACGTTCATCGTCGCATCTGTCGTTAATTTGAACGGCCTGTTTGTCGCACTGAGCCACCAGATCAATCCCTCCTCATGCGTTACATGCAATGCACACACACGTACACACACACACGCGATACGGAAGCACAACTGGGGAGAGATGTCACTTGTCTTCCAAAGTCTTTTTTCTTTTCCTCGAGGTGCTTTGAACAACATCTCAGCGTGCTTCTGCTCTCCTTCTATCCTCTTGCACCCCGTTTTTTCCCATGATCCTTTTATGAACACCTCCTCATGCAAAGCTTCCCTCTCCACTTGGGGCTACTTCTGTTCCATTATGCATGGTGGCGGGATTAAAACTGTAGACGCGATGGCTTCCCCCCCCTTTCGGTGTCACGTGCAGGCGCCGGGCGCCCAATGGCGTGCGAGCGTGGCACGCAACAGGGCGCCCCGCTTGGCCACCCACACATCTAGGGGAGTGGGGAGTATGTGTGAGGAGCACGGTATCAAACGGGGAACATCTGTGGCCACTGGGCTGTGGAGACCGGGGACAATGGTGGCCCCGGGGCAACCGCAGAGCCCTGGCCCGTGCCGCAAAGGCTAGACACAGGCTAGGGAGCCAACCATGCACACACACATGAACACATGCACACACACACACTGAGAGGCATGCACACACACATTGAGCATGAAGCAAACCAGGCTGGTGCAAACTGAAGCCTGAAACACACACAGTGGACCTGCTTGAGACAGGAACCAGGAGGCCTGACAAGTTTGTGGATAAAAAGGGAAAAGATAGAACAAAATGTATCTGCCAGAAATGATTTTTAATTGGAAAAACTAATGTAAAATGCCACACGACTTTTTTTTCAGTGCTGGTGTTTGAATGTCAAAGGTGGTTCATTGTTTACAGCCTTTATATACTGGGGGCGTGACAAATAAACAAGACAAAAATGCGAAATACTCGCCTGTGAATATTATGTATCTAGGGCTTCAAGGTTGAGTAATAAAGTTTGTCGTCCCGGTTCGGTCTGCAGAGCCTCCGTGTTGTTGTTTAATAAATCAGGCTGGTCTCATACACTGTTCGTAGCTATATCTATAAAAAGTATGCATAGTATAGTATGCATGTAATTCGTATATATCCCACAAAATCAATTTCTGTGTAATTCACATTATCGGGAATTATGAAATATAAAGAGCGGCGAACGTCGCGTAGGGAGGAGGTCAGGGGGGATGGGTTTATTTCTCACGTAACTTAAATTAAATTACACCACTTACGGAGTTATTTTAACCCAAACCACAATCTTCTCCTAAACCTAACCTAATGACTAAAACTAAGTTGTTTTCTTGCCTAAACCTAAGGAAATTGTTTCCTGTAAAGACAGAAGTTTATTTTGAAAAGACCGTATGCATGTAACGACCAGAAATTGACACGTGTTGCTGGACATTTGTAGGAAACCGAACGAAAAAGGAGGAATAACTTTCTCGTAAGATATTATACGAACCGTTGTATGAGAATACATTGAATAAATATAGGCACGACTCACCCCGTTCTGCACAACGTGATTGGTTTATTCGTGGTGCGAAAGGTCAAAAATGAACCTCGTTCCCAAAAAAAAATGATGTCGCTTTTTTGCTGCATAATATTCACGTTTCTTTTGGAAGGTAGGCTACTAATGACATAAATAAAAGTTCAAAAAAATATATTGATGTGCGAATTAATCACGAAAAAAAGCCCCATCCCCTGGTGTGTAAAGGCCTTAAGGCTGCATTTCCACGGCGATAGTCATCACATGTGCATCGTATCAAATTTGAACCAGTATAATTTAAATGATCTGTCCAGACAGTTGAGAAACAACAGGGTCTGTTTACTTTAAATTCAGCTTCTGACTGTACGGTAACCTGTAGGGGCCAATTCGAAATAAGGCATTGGCCATCCTTACCACCTCCACTTTTCACATCACTCCTCTGTATTTACTATCCGAGGCATTATTATTATTTTAAACAGCTACGTGATTATATTTAATGCTTCCTGTCCTGTCCTGTCCTAATACTATGCAGAGTGAAGAACTGAGTCACTCATTGCTACGCTACAGTAAGAGCACAGAGGTAAGTGATTCTCTATAAGCTCCCCGCAGAGACACATCAGTGCCGTTTATTCCTACAAGCAGAGATGATAACACACACACACACACACACACGCACACACATATTAATGCCGTGACACACACAAACAGTCACACACCATTTGAATAACATATTCCACAGCTGCCGTGGCTCTCAATGGCCTCCCATGTGGCTTTTGTGTGTTGACATGTGTGAAAAGTGTGGGCACGGAAACAGACGCAGATGCACGCGGACACACACTCGCATATATAGCAGATCTCCTCATGTGCTGTGATGTCACCTTGTAGGAAAAGCCCGCTCCACCTTGTCATGTTGTGGTATCCCATGTCTGCAATCAAATGCCCACTGACATGAAATATGACATGGGAGCAGTGTGTGTGTGTGTGTGTGTGTGTGTGTGTGTGTGGACCCAGGTGCATAGACCTCCCATTAGGGATCTGTAGGCGGGTGGTGCTCCATCTCACTCTATACCAGGTCCCTAGTGTGTATACACACACGTGCACGCACCTGCGTTGCACAAGCAGGAGCTGGAGTTGTGCCATGAGTGAGAGCGGAGTGCTGTACGGGGTTTGTGGAGATGTCACATCCTTAAAACTTTTCAATGTTTCCCCATTCCCTGCAACATGTTCTGCATGTTTGACGCATCAGAATACACATTCAATGGTTTACCATGGTTATTAATGTTATTTAAAAAATCAAGGTTGCAGGCGATCCTTTCTTGAAGTCTATCATTCAATAGGGGATACGCAGCCTGTGAAATGATTATCTCTGAATATGTCAACTGAAGACATTTGTGCTATCAATCATTTTTGCAAAGAGTAGATGTCACGCTTTTCAGATGGTGAAGACCTCAGTGTGGAATATATACTACCGCTCCCCGAGATATCCTGCATTGCAGTTTCTGATTAACTTGTAATTCACCTCTTTGTGTTTCCGCCCCGTTCTCACGCTATTTAAATGAGCGGATCCTCTCAGAACTCTGCGGTATTATTAGCCGTATACCACCAACAGTTTGACAGGGTGACTCATTGCACTTTGAGATACTGGCTGCAAGTCATTTGTTTGCAAATCCTGTTTGAGTTTTAGATTTCACACACCATCTTTAATGACATACAAACACTAATCAGAGATACACAAATACATTTTATATACACACACACACACACACACACACACACACACACACACACACCCTTTTCACACACAGCACAGTCATTCAGAGGTTTTTTTGACAAGTGATTCCTTCCTGTATCAACTGGCCTCCGGATAGGAATAGTCAGCGAGATAACTGTGGGAAGGTAACCACAATGACAGATATGAGGAAGCTTTCGTCGCTGGTCAGAAAAGAAAAAAGTCAATCAGGAGAGGATAACTGGGAGCCATATTGTAGGTTGACGCTGGAGGTTTGATTTTGTGTCAGTATTAATTTTCAACTCATGAATGGGGGATTAGCCAAATTGACAACTTTGTGAACGATTCACAGGAGTAACATTTTGACTGAAACTGTATACTGAGTATCACAAAACCTCAACAGTATTTTAAAGAATGCACCAAAGCAGCATATCATCAAACTCAATGGTTCGTATGATATCTTACGAAAAGTTATTCCTCATTTTTCAGGAATTTTCCTACAAATGTGCAGCAACACGTCTCAGTTTACGCTCGTTATATGCATACAGTCTTTTCAAAATAAAGTTCCAACTTAGGAAACAGCTTGGTTAGGTTTAGGAACCGAAACTACTTAGTTAGGTTTAAGCAACAAAACCTTAGGTTTAGGAAAAGATTGTGGTTTGGGAAAAAATAACTACGGAAGTGGCGTCAAAGAGCATAGAAGCAAAGAGATGAAACTCCAGTGTTTTCAACAGTCGCTGCTGCCTTTTTATATCTATAATATTTTATTGTTCAACACAGGCCATTTTGGTAGAATATGACAATAGAATAGAAATAATTTTGTTTTACTTTCGTACGACACTTTGTAGGTGGATGTTTTACTGGCGTCCAGTAGTCGTTTTAAGTCCAAAATGGCAGAAGCGTAGTTTTGCTGCTGGGTGCTGATGTTGCAATGGAACGAACAATTGACCTACACTTTTTGTCAATACACGTTCTTTGGTGGCGTTACTTAAGTAGCCTGGTTACATGACAAATAATTAAACGTTTGAGTTAAAATAATTATGGGAGTGGCATAAGTTAAGTACGGAAGTTACCAGAGAATACAGTATATATATATATATATATATATATATGAATTACAGTGCATTATTCTTCGTAGATATAGTTACGAATGGTGCATGAATACAGCCTGACCATAGTGGTGAACTGGTGTTTCTTGTGAACCTGTTTAAATGCAAATGTTTCTAGTAAAGTCAACTCTTTAGGTGTATCAAGCAAGTTCAATTTTAACTTTTTTTCACTAATTTCATCTCAACATTAGATATTAGATGACTTGCTTTACAGCACAAAGTGAGGCTTTATGGCACAAAACAGAAAGAGGGCACTGTGCTTCGAAAATGAATGGCGAAAAAGTTCCTTTTCTTCAAAAAGCCACGTATTGGGATAAGTGAAAGACTGATGGAAAAATCATTGTATAATTTATTAAGCCATACACATCAGGGAGGGAAATATGGGGCCCCTGAGGAAAGGTTTGCTGCCTCTGTACAGTAAATAACACACCGAATGTGGACCAGAAGTGCCATTTCATTTAACCGAGGCCCACAACTGATTGACGTTTGACCAATGCCATGTCTCTTTTGCCTTCTCCCCACATTAATCCCACTTCCCTGAACAAAATGCAATTCTGATCTGTTCATTTATGCTGTCATTCACTGGGCAGCACCAATAGTTCACAGATTTGAAAAATAACAACAACAAAATGTCATTCTGCGGCCCTTACTTTGACATCCCGTAATACGTGCCTCACCTGGAGAGTGACAGAGCGTGATGGATCGACTTGCAGACGCACACTCATGCGAACATATACACGCTCGTAGGATAGACACTTTGGGAAACTCAAGGAGAGAGAATGTAGAGAGAAGGAGGGAGGAAGGAGAAGGAGAGAGGGAGGGATAGAAAGAGAGAGATTTGAGTGAGAGGGGCTTGATATTTCTGTGGCCGTACACTTGTAAGCTCAAGCAGTTTCTTCCCTCCGAGGGACAGGGTCCGTTAAGTAGCTCTCCAGTGCCTACAGTTTAGAAAAGGACCCAGGCAATACTGGACTAATTTAATCAAAGGTTACAGGCCCAGCATAGAAACACAATATTATGGCGATTGTACAGGAAAAGGGAGGTGGGGGGATGTGTCATTTCACCAGGCGAGGCTCAGGCCTGCTACTTTATCTCAACAGTGTGAAGGCTAAGTCCCTCTACAGTCTCCAACTGCTGGCACTAACACACATTTCCATTTTCGCTAGCGGGCCGGCTAAAGAGGTTGATATCGTGGCCAGCAAGATGACTGAAGAGTGCAAGGTTGTCTCTCTTTATAAACTGTATTAAAGCCTCTGTTAGAAGTTTGGGAATAGAAATGGTGCTTTAATTTATCATAACAACTATGTTGCAAACATTTTGTCTATGAAACCTTTTTTTTAGGGCTGTCAATCAAATCAAATATTTAATCGCGATTAATCGCATGATTGTCCATAGTTAATCACGATTAATCGCAAATTAATCGCACATTTTTTTCTGTTCAAAATGAACCTTAAAAGGAGAGACGTATTTAATACTTTTATTAACATGGGAGTGGGTAAATAAGCTGATTTATGCAAATGTATGGATATATTTATTATTGGAAATCAATCAACAACACAAAACAATGACAAATATTGTCCAGAAACCCTCACAGGTACTGCATTTAGCATAAAATATGCTCAAATCATAACATGGCGAAACTTAAGCCCAACAGGCAACAACAGCTGTCAGTGTGTCAGTGTGCTGACTTGACTATGACTTGCCCCAAACTGCATGTGATTATCATAAAGTGGGCATGTCTGTAAAGGGGAGACTCGTGGGTACCCATAGAACCCATTTTTGTTCACATATCTGTAGGTCAGAGGTCAAGGAACCCCATTGAAAATGACCATCCTCGCCAAAATGTTGCGTAACTTTGGAGCGTTATTTAGCCTCCTTTTGTGACAAGCTTACTTTAAAACTGAGCCCGCAACAACCTCCGAAATATTGAATAGCAGCTGGGATCTATGGCAGCCCGTCGGATTTATAAGAGGTTAATAAAAAATCGCAAGTTGAGTTAATGTGTTAAAGACATTAGTGGCGTTAAAACAAATTTGTGTTAACGTGTTATTATGGCGTTAACTCTGACAGCCCTACTTTTTTTAATGAATAACATTTAAAAAATGCAGCTTTAAACCCCCCAAATCATTTAGTATTTATACATTAAATTCTGTATAAACTTTCTGTTGTTAAAGTGTTACAAACTAAGTGTTGAACTATCATGGTTTTTGGTGATTGGGGAACCCTTTATTGTTTACTTTTGGACTGAAGAGCAGACCTTTAGCAGCTATGTGAATACTGGCAGCATTCAGACAGATTGTGATCTGTTTAGCCCGGCTCACTGGCCGTGTCACTGTATAATAAACTGTCATAAGTGTCAGTGTTCTTCACCCCTAGGGATGTACGCTGTATGTGTGTGTGTGTGTGTGAGGCTGCAAAACAACACACACAGCTCATACAGTCTACACCGGATTACCAAATTACCAGTCTGAATATGAGGTACCCACAGACCACACATCCAGACATCATCTCCCCAACTTGATTACAACAATAATCATTTAGCCAAAGCTCTGCTTACAGTACTAAATACTAAACAGATCAGCATTAATTCCCAATCATAAATCCCATAAGACCAAACCCGGCCTGATAAGTTCCATTCACGTTCTCATGGACAGCTGCCCACTGCTCACCAGGAGACACTTGTGTTTTGTATTACAGCCAGCGCTGGATCCATAGGCAGAATTAATACAATTGGTCTATTATGAGATTAGGCCCCAATGCACACTCCAACCCAGTGCACACATCAAGCCATAAATACCTCTCGATTAAAACCCTAACATGATTCGTTCCTAATCATTCTGCGTGCAGGGAATGTAACTGAATAGTAAACAAATGAGGTATATTTAGGCTTCGTTTCGTCATTTCAGCCACGCACCAAACGGTTTGGCTGTCCTGGCTTCTGGGCAGCTGTGGAGTGAAAGAGATTATCTTGTGTGTGTGCAGAAAAAACTGGTGTGGTTTATGGGAAAGACAGAAATAGACAGTATGTTCAGTTTAAGGGTGTGAATAGCATTACACATATAACGCACTATAGAATATATTACTATAGCTAACGGATAGATAGCTGAAATGTGAACGACCAGTGGTGTGGCCTCCTCGCTTGATGGTGATGTAGGGGTTGGGTGGGGTGTTGAGATGGGGGGGTAGGGGTGGGGTGGGGTGAAGGGGGGGGGGCTGGTGTCAGGGCTTTAGCCTATCAAAAAGAAATCAGCTCGCCAGCTCTCCGGGTGCAGAAAGGCGCATCTCGTCGGCTTTCACGGACCAAGATTGCTTTCACCTGCATTCCCCGGGGCGACGCGCAAAACACAGGCCTCAGCCGGCCTGCCAGTCACACACACTCATGCATGGACACACACACATATATATATATATATACACGCAGAAACACACACACATATTCTCTCTATCTTTCCATGCCTGACTACAATAGAATCATATTAAGTCACTCCATGCATTCCCAAACATACAGCATTACGTTGGAACGTTGGACGGTGCGGAAAATCACAATTATAAGCGCATACGTTTAAAGTGCCTTTGTTCCTGTTCCTGCTTGCATGTGCGAGTGTGTGTGTGTGTGTGTGTGTGTGTGTGTGTGTGTGTGTGTGTTTGTCAGCATGTGTGTGTGCAGGAACATGCATGTGCATATGAGTGTGTGTGTGTGTGTGTGTGTGTGTGTGTGTGTGAACGTGTCTGATAGCTAGTCTGAAATAGTCTGAAAGCTGCATTCAGTTGATCTTCCAGGAGGTGGAAAAATGATGTCAAAAAGGCAAATCTGTATTTACCGGCAGACAGGTATCCTTGACTTGACAGCTATACAGTCATTATCTGCCTGTCATGTGTCGCCCGGGGCCACCCTGCCTTCTCCCAAAGCCCACGGTTCCCATGCATCAGACGCAGCCCTATTAGCTTACCTGTTTCCAATTCAAAGGCCATCGCCAACCAAAAAGACGCCAGAAGGACAAAACAAGGTGTCATATTTATGAATGTGTCAGCACGGGCCCTCCTGAAACCCAGGGCGCACCTTGAGCAATGAGCCTGACAACTCAACAGGGGCCCTTTTTCCAGTCGAGAGAAATGATACCTTCAAAAACCACTGGCGGGATGAAACCAGAATCTGCGCCGAAGCGGCCGTGACACAAGGGGGGGAAAAAAGCGCTCGTAAATCGCCTTGGTATTATTCAGCCCCAATTAGGGGAAACTCAACCTGTTACGTCGAATAGAAGAGAGCGAATATCAAATGCTGGATAATGACGGGATGAGTTTTAGAAGTCGAACAGGAGACGAGAGAGGCGGAGGGGGTTGTGACGGTGATGATTACCTCAGCGCTGACTGTTCAGGTGTGATTTCAGGTGTGTATGTGTGCGTGCCGGGAAGTTGACATGCTCAACTCTTGAGCATATCCAGGTGCAGGCCGCTGTTCTACAATTTCTGCATCTGCACTGTGAGTAAATGGTCGGGTAATTGCCGCCAATTAACTTATCGGATGGCAGATAAAAGCCCCGTGTTCTGCCGAGGAGTCATAATTAGACAATGCTATAGTGTACCGTTTTAGCTGCAGATAGGTTCCCATTACCTGCTCTTTCAATATTGACACATGGGTGGGATGTTACAGTTTGTAATGTTCCCTAATTACACGATGATGAAGTGCTAATTTGTAAAGGGGCAAGGGGGCAGCAGTCCAGTCTGTAGGGCTACACATCTCCCTACGAATTTTGACTGTGTCATACTGTAATGACCCCTAAACCTTTCCAGTCTACCTGAGTGCCCAATTTGTCACTTCCAAATTCATGGGCCAGAGATACAGACTCTCTTTTGATCAGCACATTAAAGTTTGGCTCGGTAATGCTTAGAAACCAGCAAGAGTACACAAGATTTTTAAAAATCATCCAACCAAAAAACGAAGCCCTGTGTTGCCAACTTTTTTCCAATGAAAGTAGCTAGAAGCATTAACTCCAAAAGTCCCTAAATCTAGACGGAACATCGCCAATCAACCATTCAGGCCTCCCTTCAAAGCCACTCCCCCAAAATTATCATTATGAACATAAACAACTAACATGGCTATTATTAATGCTGTCTAGCTAGCAGCTTGTTGATGAGGATGTAATGAGAATTTCAACAAATATAACAGAACAGTACTGCCAACCCTACTTCACCACTGATGCAGAGATCCTAAGTCGCGCCTTTGTTTCAACCAGACTTGATTAATGTTTCGTTGTCAGGCCTGCTGCCCCGTGCTAGCACTAAAAGTCTTCAAATAGTTCATAAAACTGTTGCATGAAATTGTAACTAAAACTACAACATTTGACCATGTCACACCAATGTTAGCTTCCTTTCATTGGCTTCCCATCCATGTCAGATGAGACTTTAAGGTGCCTCTCGTGATTTGACTGTAGGGCCTTTTCCTATCATACCCACTTCCTCTGGAATAACCTCCCTGCTGACATCCGACAGTCTGATTCTGTTGAGGCCTCTAAATCTAAACGTCATACACATAATCAACAGTAGCCCTACAAAATGGCATTTTCTCTGGGAACTCACAAACAAGCTATCTTATCATGTCTTTCTTTAGAAAGGGGCCCATATTTTTCCCGAAGCCATGTAAATTGGGCTTGAAGAGTTCTTTGTCAAAACTATAGATGAGTAGGCCTACAACATTAATCTTTATTTCATTTTTTTCTTTGCTGAAGTTCTTTGCCAGCTCCATCTGCCATCCTGAGAGCCAAAAGCATTACAGCCAGATCAATACAGACTAGCAGCTCAGAATTTATATCATCAGCAGTGCCATTGATCTTTATCAGCAGTTAAAAGTTTCTGGGGCAAAAATAGGGCAGCTATTTCTCGTTGCTTCTTCCATTTCTTTGAGCGACGTATAATGGCCATTCAGGAGCAGATATTTACTACATCACAGTCTTTCATTTGGTAATACATCTTAATTTTATCTGCCTACATGTTGCTTTATGTAAAAAGAACAAAGAATATTATTTATACTAAAGGAGATGTGGGTAGTCTGCTTGTCTTAGTAGCTGCATCATACCCATTCTGCTTAGATACTGTGTATAGATGTGTTTCTGTTTTGTTTTGTTTTCAATGTAAGATGCACCATTTGAATTTAGGTGTACGCCTTTACACATTATGTTCTTGAGGAGATTGACTTATATTATTATTGATTTATATGGAACACAAACTGAGTTGGATGCATCTTCAGTACTTCACACATACAAATGCAGATTTAAAATATATACATTGCATATGAATGAATGAATGATTGAATGAATGACTTTATTTCGAACATAAAAATAAATAAAAAACAGATACAAAATAATAACAAACAAAACAAGAGTAATAGTGTCTGAAAAGGAGTAGGTAGAAGTAAAACTTATAGTTAATATTTCCCTACCCCTTTCTCACTTCTCCTCTATTAACTCATATATCATAGAATGATAATATAATATAATATATAAACTATCCCAGATTTATTTACATCCCAAATTAAATATATGAACAGCATCCCAAGTTTATTTACAACCCACATATCCCTCCAGAGTTAAAAAGTAGATATAAACCAACCCTTAACGCAACCATATCTATCTGTAAAACTAAATCAATCAACTAAAACGCAAATATTGCCATAAATTGCTATTTGAATGCAGATTTGGCTACTTTATACATTTCATGGTGTGATTACTGACATGGCCTGGTACTCTTGGTTATTTCTGCAACAAGAGATTTTTTTTATTTTAGCAACATTTCAAAGTGGTTGTTCAATTTCACTTAACCGCATTCAAGAAAAAAAAAACGTTAGAAAGAAAATCCTTGATAAGTAGCATGAATGCTACCACTGTAGCTTACATATATATATATATATATATATATATATATATATGGCATCACATCCCTAAAGCAAGACTTGCTTGTTTTAACTGCATATGTGCATAAATATACAGTTCAGTTCTGTTTGGTTTCTTTATTGACGTGAAATACAACAGTGTTTGTTGCCAAGGCGAAACACAATTCACTCTCTCTCTCTCTCTCTCTCTCTCTCTCTCTCTCTCCAGTCGTGGGAGAATGACAGGTGTCCCGGTCCAGTACTGTGGCCCCTCTGGAAGACAAAGCAGCTGGTTAGGACCTCGGGCAGTGTGTGTGTGTGTGTGTGTGTGTGTGTGTGAGAGAGAGAGAGAGAGAGAGAGGCACTTGGGGGTTACTTATTTTGCAATGAGATATAGGAGGGTTTCTGCTCTACTATAACTAGTTAAAGCCCTGCGACTCAGCTGTTGTACGTCATGACGTGGTGGCTTTGACAGTAGCATAAAACTGCTGTTTAGGAGGCTGAGGATGAAGGTGGGATGGTCTGGTGATGGGAGACCCATCCAGCCATGAGCATATGACTTGGTGATGGGGTTGGGTAAATATAGGACTATGAAATGATGACTGGTTTTGGATTAGCAGTTGGATGTTGATCTATTAGGTCTTCAATTGCCATGAATTGTGTATGAGGAATCCCATACTGCAAACATTGATTTTTATATTCAAAATATTGTTATACTGGAGAATTGGCCAGTATTCATTCAGAATATATCCACTTTTTTATTTTATTTTAAATGTCAATATGATGCTATGATATTAAGACTTTCCTTTGTACCAAGCTCTTACAACCATGTTACTGTAAATTGGAGTATTACTCTGAATCTGCTCATTTGAGCATTTCCATTGGCTTTATGCATTTTTTGCACTATATTCTGTACACAAATTAAAGGGGAAAAGGCTCTCTCCAAGCTCAGTGTTGCTACAATTACTAGCATTGCTCATTAAAACCCAAGGTTATTGCTAGCCTCGAGCTAATGATCAATTTGTGGTCTAAAATATTACATTACATTAGTGTTACGTAATGAAAAAGAAACCCAAAAACAGGATATTCCTTTGTCTGTTACACTAATATACAAAATGTTTTCACATGAGCAAAACATCTCCTATAATTAACACTATCAAAGATGTTATGCTACTAAGGGAAAGGAGATGGATCTCTTCACATTACTCTGTATAATATGAATTACATATTACACTGTCTTCTTAATTGATTCCTCAATAAAAGGCTTCACATTAAGTAATTAGGACTGATTAGTAAAACAGTATATTTACAGTGATACCGCCATGTATCCATGAATTTTATGCCCTTGCTCCGCAGCTCCACGATGTCTGGAAATGAAATGTTTGTCTAATGTATTTTTCAATATCATAATCAATATTCATAACGGCAACAATCTGAGGCCGCGGAGATTCTCTGTTAAAGTTGCTCTGACATTGTTTAACTCTTGAGGTTGAGTTATGGAGGACGTTACATGCATTGACATATGATGACTAAAACAAAACGCCTCTGAAGTTTGAGGGGGATTTGTGCCTCCTGGTAGGTTTCGTGTGTGAGTAACTCTTCTGTCACCAGTGATGAAGCTTGCTGCTTTAGGCCAAGTCCTTTAGAACAAACAAATGTCATTCATTAAGTCATATTTATCTGTCTGTCTGCCTCGCAGCTTGTCTGTCTATCTGCTCACGACGCTGCTGCCTTTATGTCTTTCTGTCTGTATAGATATATAGATAGATAGATAGATAGATAGATAGATAGATAGATAGATAAAAGGGAGACACTAGCCTGTCACTTTGACAGCTCAGATCTCCCTGCAATCCCACTCAAGTAACAGATGCAGATTTTCCCAGGCCCTGCGTCAATATAGGGACACACACACACGCGCACACACACACACACACACGCACACACACACACACACACACACTCTGCTGCCTCAATGGGGACAGCCGCTCAACTGTTCTGGAACAGAACACATCACACGCTCTCCGCTCGCTGTCATTTCACTAACAGTAGTCCCAACAGCAGTTCCTCCCCATGCTTGTCAACCAGCCAGCCAGCCGCTGATCAACTACCTCCTGCTACACTGTGCTGAGAGTGTACAGTAGTTTCCTTACATGCAAATCAACAATAATAATCATGTCTGACTGTTTTTTTTAATTATTTTATTTTTGCATTATTCTTCAGGGCCCCAAAGGCCGCGAGGGTCACCCAGTGTAAATTGGTTATTTGATTAAATGAAAATTTGCATGGGAATATATAGCACTTAAGCACAGGATAAACTTGAATGTATAATTACTATGTACTATGATAATTGCGTGTTAAAGAAGAATTACTGTATGTATTTTTTCAACATGGATCTTATGATGCAACCCTGTCCCCTACAACATTATGTTCCACTAAACTGCATTCTCATTTATAGTTCGAGGAAAAGTTTTTTCTCCCTAATTACTGTTTTAGGCAGTTTTAAACAGTTTTAAACATGTGCTTAGCGTTGTTAATTAAAATGAACCAAAACCAACTCCGTTACTACAATAACAATTAATACAAACAGTAGGGAGTCATTTCTTTGAAATCTGAATACAGATTTGTGAAGCATCTGCTCTTTGGAATATCGAGTATTTATTTCATTTAAAGTTGAAACGAGGAGTTGATCGACAGAAAATTTGTCAGCAACTATTTTGATAATTGATTAGGCCTATTGACTTTTTTAAGTAACTGGAATTACCGCCTTGTGGTTGTATGCCTCCGTCAACCAGTCAAGTTGCAGTTTATATTCATGTCTGTCCAAAATGTATCACTTCATCATTTTATCCTATTTTACATTTGTGTGAAATTAACATAATTACCATGTAAGTTCTTGGGTTGAGTTTTGTGAGGTAACCTTTGACCACCAAAATCTACTTTGTTCACCCGTGAGTCCAACAGGATGTTTGTGTGTTTTGTCTCTCCTTGTAGGTTTAGGCAACAACACTACTTGGTTAGGTTTAGTTAAAAAAAACATCATGATTTGGCTTTAAAATGACTACGAAATTGAAACAAAACAAAAAAAAAATAGGTTAGTACTGCATTTTACTAACCAGCGTCATTGAGGTATTACACATATTGTAGGAAATAGGTGCAATATGCAATGCATATATGACGGGTTACTTCTACAATGTGCCCATACAGCCCAGTCACACAGCAGTTTGTGAAATTGTCTAAAAACACCAGACTTTCGCCCAGGAGATCGATGTCCGAAAAGTCAAAGTTGATTTATTTGTCACGTAACTTCTGTACTTACGTTACGTCACTTCTGGAGTTATTTTAACCCAAACTAAGATTTTTTCCTAAACCTAACTAAGTAGTTTTTGTTACGTAACTTCCGTACTTAAGTGACGCCACTTCCATTGTTATTTTACTCCAAACTGCGATCTTTTCCTAAACCTAACTAAGTAGTTGTATTTTGAAAACACTGGAGTGGAAATTGGCACATGCATCAAGTGTTGCTGGACATCCGTAGGAAAACGCATGAAGAATATGTTTTTGAAAGTCGTGCCGATCGTCACAAAGAAATGGAAATTCGTGTCTATGTACAAGAATCAAATAGATTAAATTTCGTGACTATTTCACAAACTGACTATTTTTTAGACTGATTTGTATTATATATATAAGTGGGGGTTTTTTTTCATGTTAAATCTGCAATAAAAAAGATAAAAGAGGACAATGTGGACTACAGCTTGAGTAGAGTTTAGTAATTAGGACAAATAAAATCAGCTGCACAGAACAACATGCTATAAATGATCTAAAACAACAACATTATCACAACAGTAATACTGCCCAGAAAGAGAGCATGTGTATTCTCTGCATATACTCTTTGATGTGTTATAGAAGATATTTTTTCACTTAAAATCCATGTGTCTGTTATAAAGTGTGTCAGATTCTCCTGAAAATAAACAAATGAATGATTCACATTTAGCTGTTTGGAGTTAGCAGCTTAGAGGAACAAGGAACAGTGCAGTAATGACCCTTTACAGCAGCATTTGTATGCGTGCGCGCACACGCTCGTGACTGTGTTAGTGCAGCTACGTGTGTGTTTATGCATTTCCGTGTCTGCGACTGTGTGTGTTTCCGTGTTTGTGTTGTGTGCCGAGCTTGGCACCTGTTAACAGTGCCAAATAATGTGCTCTGTTGAAATTTTAATCACCTGCAAGTGCAAAACAAGAGCAATGCAATCAGGACCTAATTAGCACAGCAATTAACACCTCTCTCTCTCACACTTTAGTGCGTGCCAGAGCTCACACGTTCAGCTCGCGCGATTGCAGGTTTCTCGTTTCATTAGCGTTTATGCTTTGATTGAATATGTTTTATTTATCAGCAAACATTTGTTTGTTGTTGTTGTTGTTGTGGTGGTGGCACTGCTAGCTCCCTGGGTCCCTGCTGCTGCCTGTTGCTTTTCACAACAGTTTTGAACTGGATTTGTGATTATTTCTTTATTCTTTTTTTCCATTAATATATTCACAAGTCAATATGAAACAGTTCACTTTATAAATATTGGAAAGAAAACTGTATACTTTGCTTAATTTTGGATCATTTTTATTTTTATTTGGTCGACCAAAGGATGTGTACAAATCAAAAGACGTAAAACAAATATTTTATTAATGTTTATTTCAGTTACCAGAAAGGCAGGTATTGAGAGACAATATTATGTGTAATACAAGCAGAAAAAAACGTTTTTCCCTTATAAGTATGAATTAAAAAATAGTCTTTTCATATAGGATTGCCTCAAAAAATCCAACAGTCTCAATCTGAAGTAAATCATATGGAGTCTCTGGTTGACTGAGCAGTCGGTGCCGTACGTGCGTGCCTGACTGTCCATGCAATAACTGTAAAATATGAATAATTAGCTTTTGATTGGCATATGTGACAATTGATCAGTGACCCAAGAAAACAATTGATTACTGTATTTTGACACCCTGTTAGTTTTCCTGTAAAAAAAAAATGCATATTTAGCAATACCTGTGATGTGCAAACACACACATTTCATTTCATTAGATTTATTCACAAAGCACACATGCAACTTTAGATAACTATGTGTATTAACACACATTCAAAATAGTGTTTGCTGAGTTTGTGTCTTACAGTTTTGGTTTAAGTGGCGATCAAGTGGACGAGGTCACTGATGACTATTGATCAGGCAGTTGCTCGGCCAGCCGGCCCGGTCCGTCATGTAGGGAATGGGGATAGATTTGTGTGTCACTGTCTGTCTGACTGTAGGCCTCCCGGGGAGTGAACGTGTGTGTGTTTGTGTTTTCATTTGTGTGCTGCTGTTTGTGTGCGGTGCACGCTGGCCTCATTGGGTTATCCATTACAGCCTGTCCAGGAAACCAATAAGCTTCACTTCAACTTGAGAAATATTAACTTTCCCCTGGATGGCAAGCTAATTACGGCCGTGGAGCCCGCGCGCCTAACCCTGTCCTGGGTACACAGTGTGACTGCCACAATGACAACAACGGATCAATGCATCAAGCTATAGATGATCGAGGGGGGGATTTGACTTATCTGTCTGATGTCACTGGCTTTAAGAACAAAAAGAGGTGTTTGTTTATTCAATCAAGGGTCAGTGTTCTACCTGGTTGCACGGAAAGGTGTGCGAATGACACGATAATGGGCAATGCAAAAGCGTGTAACAAGAATGCCATTCTTGCTTTAGGCATTAGTCATTTTCACGCTATGTGTCTGTACTGACTGCAATGTAATGACGTAGAATAGAAAAGAAGAACGACCACTGATGGCAGGCAGGAGGGGAGTTGATCATGTCTAGAAGGTAACCCCAAAATTGTGAAAACTTGCAAAAACTTGCAAAAGACACTCGCGAGACTCACTGCCCCAACAAACTATCCTAACCTTAATCATTCGTGGTCAATGCCTGACCTTAACCATCTCCCAAGAGTTTCGAAATTTGAGTGTTACCTTCTAGACACGACCAGGGGAGATGGATGGGTCCAACAAACACAGGACTTTCAACCAGGAGACTGGTGTTCAAGACCGGGGTTTTGTTCTGCAAGTTACATTAGTGACGTTTTTCACGTGTTTTGTAGTGACGTTTGCCACATGTTTTCCGCACTGATGTTACGTTATTTCCATACGTATTTTACTTAGTTTACGTACTTATAAGCCCAACCATGCCATTTTTCCTATAAGCGAGTGGTTTTGTTGCCCCCTGCTGTTACTGCGCCTTCATACATCCATGTAATATTCATGCCTCAGCGAGGCAAAATGTGGTGCAGTGTTCCAGCTATTGCTTGTATTGGCTTTGGATAATATGTACAGAATAGATGTATCTTGTCATTATGGAAAAAGTGTTGTTAAATTCTCCTAATTTAGAATGAACACCATTGTCCCTTTCATCAACAAGACAAAGAATTGTCCCTTTCATCAACAGACAAGGAAACACCCCGCCAATCTTTTTTTAAAGCGATATCATCACATCCATGGCATGTAGAGTTGTTCAGACCCAGACAATGATGAAGGAATCCGTCTGCCGCTCCGTTCAGACAGGAAGTCTCTTTGCCCGACTCGCTCCCAGTGTAAGAGACTTTGTTAGCGGCCCATTTATTCTCGCAGATGTCAGATCACGGCAGCGTCTTTGGTGGTATTCAGGGTAATTTAATGTGCCAGGGCGCCATAGATCTAATTTGATTTGAACAGATACAGTTTTAGTGAGCTAGGCGGCACGATGACATCACTTCCCACCCCAGAATGCATTCTTTGGTGTCTGTGTCATCTGCCTAATTTTGGGGATTCAACAGTTGACCTATTGTTGTGGGAGTGTGTGTTTTGAGTTGAGGATACACGTCTCGGGGTCAATCATAAGATTCTGTAATGTGAAAAAAACTGAAGCCTCTTCTTAATTTAAAAGGCACGCGGGCACCTCAAATGTGAAAACGCTAATTCGTGTGCACATGTACACACAGAAAGCACAATTGTTCAATCAGGATTAAAGCACATAACCACATGAAGGGATGGAGTTAATACAGTTTGGCGAGAGAAAAATCAGAAAAGTGTGAAAGAATGAAGAGGGGGCAACACGCAAAGTGCAAGAGCGAGTGAGATGTTTACTTCACCGACAGTCATCTGATCTGATGCCATTATGCAAGAGCCACGCTTCATTTTCAAGAAGAAAGGAGAGGGGAGAGCAGAGAGACAGAGACTCGCGTATGCCATCAAACCCCCTTGGGGCGTCTGTGTTTTTTTGGCGTTCCAGAGCGATGCAGCGATCAGGCCGCGTGTATGACCATGACTCCTCGACGCTGCCTCCCCTACTCGGCCACAGTTCAAGACCAGAGGTTTGGGAAGCTCCCCTCGTCTTTGACACGAATTTCCCAATTTTCTGCTTGACTGTGGTGGGAAACGTATGAAAGCACGCTCTGTGCGTTTTCCAAGGCTCGGTGCGTGGTTGAATCCCCCTCACAGATGGCTCTGTGTCGAGCGGCGACTGCCGCCCCACAGATGGAGGATGAAGAGGAGAAAATGGCAGCGGTGTTTGAACGAAGAGACTTTCGGTTTCTGCACTTGAAATGTCACATGTGAGAGAGTCAGAATGAACTGTTTACAACATGTGTCAGTGTCATTTTGACAATTGGGCATCATGTTTGTTCACTTTATTTGGGTGCACGCATGTTGTGTTTCTGTTTTTACTTGTTGCCATCCCAACACAAACCAGTTTGTAGGCCATGTGAAAGAGGACATTGAAATAGCGGAACAGTAAAAGAGCGATGCAGGAGGAGAGAGAGTGAAAATATGAGTCATTAACTTTATGAAACACATCTGTTGATTTATTTGCAGTTTATTTCTACTGAAAACAAACGCGGGTGTGCCAGATTTAATAAGTGCTCTTATATTCAGCAATGGAAAGGCACAATGAAATCTGATTCGGTTTCAGTGTGATTGATGCTTTACTGTCTTCAAGGTAAATTCCACCCTCGGATCCTTTTACATTCATGAATCAACAATGTTCAATGTCAGATTATTATTATTGTCATCAAGTGCTGTGATTTACTTTGAATCTGAATCATCTGTGTCAGCTAGTTATTGCCCAACAAACAACCAAATGCAATACATTTGTCCTGAAGGGAGATTTTTCTGTAAGATCTGAAATAGGCTGAATACAGACCTTGATTTTAGGGCTGCACAATTACTCGTATATTAATCGCGATCACGATTTGGGCTTCCCACAATTAAATGAACATGATCGACTGCGATGTTTAAAATGTTTTTGGCTTCACTTTTGGGGAGCTGCCCATAGACTGTATATAAGAAGTGGACGTAGTCAACGTGACGTCACCTATTTGTTTGTGGACTACCGTTTGAAGCCTTGAGTTTGGCATTTTGGCCATCACCATCTTGTTTTATGGCCATAGCCCTCTTGTGTTTTGGTCATCACTATCTTGGTTTTTGGCCATCGCCATCTTGGTATTTTGCAACCAGAAGTGAGAGGGTGGATCTAAGTACAACCGAACGCTGAATAAGTCATTTTTAGGCGACCGAAGTGTTACAATTAACTTTCATGAACTGAAAACACACTGTGAAAGGGTTAAAGTTCTAAGAAAAAAAAACAACTCCCAAGCCCAAAAGTTTTGGTACAATTTAATTTTGTTTCTAGGAGATAGAGTGTGAATAAGTCTTTTGATGCAAAGATTTGTACATTAGCAGAAATGTACCCCAACCTGGAAGAGAAGGCAGCAATGCTCTGTTGATTTAAATGTGAAAGTGCAATACAAATATTTTGTTCATAAAATCAGTAAATAATCCTGATAAATAATCATAATCGCAATATTCATAAAAATAATCATGATTATTATTTTGGCCATAATTATGCTGCCCTACTTGATTTCCTCACTTTGTGACATTTAAGGCCATATACATTTAGAACCGAGGTGGAGTTGGGGAGATAAACTAATGGGGTTTGGTGCAACTTGATCCCAGGGCCATGTAAAGGGCATGTGGTTTACTGTATGTAAACTATCTCTACCAACATGCTGTAATGATGTTATGTTCATACTTGACTTACCTCTACGCATTGTATCCTCTCTCTCTCTCTCTCCACTATCTTTATCTCGACTTACTAACCAAGAGAGCAGAATGACACAAAAATAGATTTTTACACAAACATTATGTGGGACTTTATTACGGCCAACACTCATATCATTATCTACATAATGACAAATTCATCTGACTTGCTATCAGATTCAGAGCGAAGACACTGGGGACCTCTTTTTGGTTTTTAATTTGGAGCATATTTGCACTGGGGAAATCATGCTTCTTTGTCTCGTTCTCGCCAGAGACCTCGCTGCTGTTTTTTTTTAGTTTACTAACAGCAGCGTGGTACAACTGGGCCTACAAAGATGGTGGGATAATACAATAAAATAATGGACGCAGGTTATTTTGTCATTTCACACACATTTTTGTCCTTGAGTGTGTTGATTTCTGTAGCATTATGGTCCACAAAATCAACCGCAATCTGGATACCAAGGCGTGCATCAAGTGTTTTAACATGTAAAATGGAAAAACTAAGGAGGTTATGTTTTCACCGGTGTTGGTTTGTTGGTTTGTTGGTTTGTTGGTTTGTTAGTTTGTTTGTTTGTCCGTTAGCAAGATTACTCCAAAAGTCCGCGATGGATTTAAATGACATTTATTGGAGGGGTGGGGTGTAGCACAATGACCAGTGGCGATCCGCATCATGATCCGGATTCAGGAATATTTTTAAGAATTCAGATCAACCTGAGCATTAAAACCACAGGGTATAACACATGCGTAGTGTAGCTGATGACGCGTGGATGACACGTGACCCCGCCTCCTTCCTCCATCTGAGAGCAGAGAGATACGTGTGTGGATGTGTGTGCGGAAGCTACTGGCTGTCCGCGGTGAGAAAGAACAAAGCTGTAGCTGATGGGATGACAGACAACGTAGTGTAACGTGTTACACGGAAACACACCGTGTTAATAATAAGCCGACCACCTCACGTAACCGCCAGCTGTGAGCTGTGATCTGTCTTTAAAGTCACGCGTTGGCGGAGGTCTGCGCTCTCCGAGTGCCATTCTAGTTAAAAAGGTTTCCAATTTGATTTTCCTGTTTCTTTTATCGCTTACCTCTATTTATCTTCCATGCTCTCTCTCCATTTCTATCACCATCTCTCATCTACAGTAAAGTCCGCCAGCTTCTCTCGCATTATTCCATTACCTCAACTTGGTCAGCGTATTTCCTGACCAACACTTTTCTCCTCCCTGTCTACACCTACACTTCTCCTCTCCCACCATTTTCTCCCCGACCTAACCCGATGGAACGCTGCATCAGCTATTATCAAAGCTTGATGAATTTGGATTTAAAAATGGAGTATTGCCCAGAGACAAATTTATCCTATGAGAGAGGAGGGGGGCGGGGGGGGGTATCTGGCAGAGGAACTTGGTGCGATCATCTTGGGTGCCTGAACAGACTGGAATTTGCATGAATCATTAACATTCATGATTTACAAATATATACAGATCTGTAAAAAAAAAAAAAAATGGAGATGCCATTTTTATTCCTTAATATGAGAGCAGAAAGTTTGACTTGTGTTGCATGCACAAGCACCAGCGTACTGTACAGTCTCAATTAGTTTACAAAGCAATATGGAGGAAAGGAATGTGTCAAGTTTATTTAGATGCTTCCCCCCTCCATCTCTATCTCTCCATTGGAGGTAGGTAATTAGGAGTGAGTGTGTGGGGGTCGGGGATTCGGAGGGGAGGTGGGAGGTCCTATAATCTTTTGCTGAGAAGGCACCTTGTCCTCTCCCCTGTTTATAACATCATCAAAGTTGTGCCTCTGGGGGCCCCCAGCTTCGTTAATAATTTAGGTGCACGCTGGCCTCGCCGGCTGAGGCAGGAAGCCCTTACTTATTGAGTTTGTAAACCATGTGATGATTTACGAGAACACCTTTGCGTTCGTCACGCTCATTAAATAAAATACTCACCGTCTCTTTCTCTCTGTGGCCGAGTTTAATCAAGAACATGGAGGTAATTCTCTCCATCACATACAGTTGTGCTTTGCAGGGTAACCAGGCTGGGACGCAGTGGGAAAGAGATGCAGACAAGTAGAACAAATAGCTGTGTGTGTGTCTGTATGTATATATATTAGGGTTGTCAAAGTTAACGCGATAATAACGCGTTATCGCAAATTCATTTTAACGCCACTAATTTCTTTAATGCATTAATGCAACTTGCAATTTTTTTATTGTATCGGGCTCAGTTTTAAAGCTAGATTGAAGATACTGGCATCATATAAAATGAGAAAACCTAAGGAATCAATTGGTAAAAATAACTGGCTAAATAACACTCCATACTTATGCTACAGTACATTTTGGCGAGGAAAAACTGGCATGGCCATTTTCAAAGGGGTCCCTTGACCTCTGACCTCAAGATATGTGAATGAAAATGGGTTCTATGGGTACCCACGAGTCTCCCCTTTACAGACATGCCCACTTTATGATAATCACATGCAGTTTTGGACAAGTCACAGTCAAGTCAGCACACTGACACACTGACAGCTGTTGAGCTGTAGTTTGCCATGTTATGATTTGAGTATATTTCTTATGCTAAATGTAGTAACTGTGAGGGTTTCTGGACAATGTTTGTCATTGTTTTGTAAATATATATGTACATTTGCATAAAGCAAGCATATTTGTCCACTCCCATTTTGATAAGAGTATCAAATACTTGACAAATCTCTCTTTAAGGTACATTTGAACAGATAAAAAATGTGCGATAGATTTGCAATTAACTATGGACAATCATGCTATTAATCGTGATTAAATATTTTAATCAATTGACAGCCCTAATATATATATGCATTTTGTATTTATTTATTAGGGCCCGAGCACGAAAGTGCAAGGACACCCCGGTGTCCTAGCACGAAGTGCGAGGAAACCTATTGTTTTTCTAAGTATTATTATTAT
>CAKAOH010020529.1:0-25256 GCA_916701665.1 Sebastiscus tertius
AGACATAAAATACTGATGTGATCTAACATAATGATAACTCGTACTCTTAACATTTGGCCGAGGCACTGCATGGGAAAAAAAACATGAGGTGATTATTATTGCAGATAGTGAGACGGGAGGTAGGTTGGAGAGACTTAAAGTCTGGTGTGTAGGTGTCTGTGTTTGTGAGCAGAGGATAGGGAGACACAGAGAGAGGGGAGGGTGTGTCTGTTAGTATTGAAGATAGAACAGCGATGTCAAATTTATTTAGGAAATGTGTTTTTGTAACCTGCAACATGCACTCTCAAAGTCACTTTCTATTTAGATGCTCGGATTGATAAATCAGTTAGTTTGCATGGAAATGCGTTCTCTTGACACAGTTTCATGCAGCCTGCACTGATGTACTGTAACACATACACACACGCTCTCTTTCTCTCTCTCTCTTTCTCTCTCTCTCTCTCTCTCTCTATCTCTTTCTATCTCTCTCTCTCATTCTGTTTCTATGCCTCTCTCTGTTTCCCATACACGCACTTAAGTACACAACATAGCAGCAAGTATAGTTGATAAATGAATCATCAAATAAATAAAGTCCTATATTACCTTGGCCTATGTCTCAATGCCTTCCTATTTTCCTATCCTCCACAGAACACAACTCTAATCATCCACTTAACTCCCCCACAGAGGGGGAAAAAAACATTCACCTTTTTTTTCTTTCTATCAAATCCAAAATCAAACGAATGAAGAAAAAACTTGGTCCGGTGGGGATCGGAGCCATGTGAAATCTCATCATGTGAAATAGGTGCTCATCTGGCCTGGTCTCAGTGGTTTCCGGTGAAAAATCCCATTACAGGGTGACACAGAAATAACCAAAGCACCTCTTCCCCATAAGCCGCTCTGCTTTTTCGTTTCCACTTACACCTACTCATTATTCTCTGCCTCATTCTCTCATCCACTTGTCAGAACTTTTCCAGGTGGCTGCATCTTACCTTTCCTTAACTCCTCTTCCATGGCTTAATCTCCGTTGATATTCTTATCACAGCTCTTATATCTAATCCCTTTAAAATACCCCCTTCTTCATCTACCTCTCTTTTTTTTCCCGCCATCTCGGCTACTCCCGTCCTGCTCCTTTGCGCCCTCTCCTACTTCGTCATTGCTTTGAATAATTTCATCATTTTTCCCTCCTCTGCACCTATGCTTTGCTTCCTTCTTATGTTTCTCCTCACATCAAGACATCAAGGCACTAACACGGATCCTTTTTTCTGAGAGATTTCAATAATCGCTAGTTTAAGCTTGTGTATGATATTTTGACCTCGAGCATCAATGCCAAAAACAGTGCAAAGTTGTCACGAATCATTCATTCATCAACACTGTTTTTATGTGGTTTATTCTTTGACAGACACTTCAACAAGTGCGTGGTTTTCTATATTGATTCAAACCTAACCCTCATCCCTGATGGGTTAGAGATGTCCTCGTGTAATTTCTAACCATTGCAATTATAGTTAAATACTATCACATAATACATAAATTAAAGCATTTTGACGGTTTATGATCACTTTGCTTCTGTTCGGTGTCTTATCATCACTCCTTTGCAGAGAGTCTGTGGCAGTGATAACTTCATCAGCTCCCATTCCCCAACACTTCATGCATGCACAGGTGCACACACACACACACACACGCACATACTCGGTTCCCTGTCATTAAAAATAAGAAGACAGACTAAAGAAAAGTTTTGTTTTTTCCCTTTTTTATCATGTATGAAAAGACCCCAAATAGCAGACTAATAGTATAATAATATTATATAATATATAATAGTGGATAAGCGGACTACTTGCGTATCGGAATGATTCTGTCCTAAGCTTTTTGATCCAGCGGTTGCTGTATAACGTGAGGTAACTGGACGAAACCGTCACTAATGCTAAGATGGCTGATTATGGCTGTTGGCAGTTGTTAGATTTGTAATATGTGTCAAATTGTAATTTTATGGGTTATTTTATGTGTTGTTAGGATGATTAAGACCACTAATATGTGCTAAAGTCAGTTGTCACTTGTTGTCACGGTTAATATTCACATATTCCGCAGCCTGATGGAGACGCCAGTGTCAAACTCATTTATCTGTTTTTTTCCACACTAACTGGCAACTTAATCGCTGACAACACAGAGACACCACCTGATACCAACGCTGTTATAGTATCGGCTCACAAACCTTGTTGGAAGTGGGAACTGAATGTCAGATATCTTCCACAGAGTTAAACAAAACATTCATTTTGGACCCGTCAAAATATTTCAAATGATTAACTCACAATCATAATACGTTTGGAAAAGCCATACTTTTATTCGGCACCTTTCTGAAAGCTCTGCTGATGTATTATATATATATATTTTAATTATTCATCTACATAAGAATGTTATCAATACAACCTTTAATGTTCATATGGCACACTGATAAACAAGAATGGCACTTCATATCAAAAAGGTTGCCGACTCCCTGCTCTTGAAGATAGCGTGGAGAGCAGATTTGTTTGTGCACATACATGTACAAAACAGCCTGTACCATCAGCCTTTCCATTCGCCCTTCTGTGTAGGAGTCGAACAGGTTCATTAATGAGGCGATATTGCGTGCATACTTTTGTGTGTCTTCTGGAACGTCCTTGACTTTAACTTTTGTGTTTTCCAACTCGTATTCTGAAAACAAGCAGCGTGCTTGAACAGCTACGTATGCCGCAATTGTTCCTGCCAAATGCTGTTCATTGTGCCTCGCACAAGGAGGGGTCAAATATTGTGTGCATGTGGGCTTGTGTAAGCGTGTAATTCAGCTCGGATGCTTTACTTCTATGCGCATGTGCTATTCAATGCATACTAGCACCTTATTACACAATCAGATTATGCCTGTGTTTATCAGTGGCATGATTAATGGACTGGGCCGAATGGAAGCAGAGAGCACTAAGGATTCATTTGGGTACCTGACAATTTTTTATGTATAGGCTGTAAATTATGGTCCCTCTACAAAATGTAAGTGTATTATTGAAAAGGATGCTTCCACTCTAAGCATCAGTAATAGCTTTGGTGTGTGCGTGTGTGTGTGTGAGATGTATGTGTCCATGAGCATTTGTGTGTGTGTGTGGGTGTGTGAGCATGTGAGGAATGATGGCGGTGTGGGTGGAGCACATGCATTTTTAAATTGAAAACATGACACACCCGCAGTGATGATTTAGCACTGGTCTAGAGAGGGGTTTTAACAGTGAATGCTGCCTTTGAACAGTCGAGTGGAGAGACAGAGAGAGGGCCATAGTGTTATTCAGCGCTGCAAGTATAACCGTCACCGTGGGAGAGGCACTTAATACTAACAGTTCGCTGCATGCCAAGGCTTCTCATACACAACGCTGAACATTTGTATTCAGCCCTTTATTAAAAGGCACAATGAGGAGGATTTGTCGGTTGCGGTTTGTAAGCACAACATGCGAAGGTGGCCCCCCTCCTCCCCAGCTCAACAAGGGTTAGGGTCAGGGTGCGATTTGAGGATAAATCAGAGGTTTAACATTTTTATTTAGAAGAATAAATCATGAACCACAGTGGGCCTACACAGACTATGAAGCCTTCTGTTCGGCAGCTGTTGTAAGTAACATTTACAGAGTAGTTGTGAACTTATTTAAAACAAATTCAGAACTTGAACTAAACCGCTGCATTCGCAAGAATATTTTTATTTTGATTTTTATTTTTTTAATTCATCAAGTAGCATAACTGACAAAACAAAACAAAAAAGTTAAATGTTAATTTATCATGCCGTAATTAAATCCACCTTTCAGTACCATGGATAGCGCCACTTGGCCAGGCATGCCAACACACTGATTTTATAAACTTCAATATTTAAATGACCAGTGTGTAACAATTAGGCTGATCTAATGGCAGAAATGGAATATAATATGAATAATTATGTTTTCTTTAGTGTATAATCACCTGAAAATAAGAATTTCCGTTACCTTAGAATGAGCCGTTTATATCTACATAGGGTGCAGGTCCTCTCTACGGAGTCCACCATGTTGCCCCGCCGTGTTTCAACAGTAGCCCAGAACAGACAAACAAAACTTTGTTAACTTTTCCTGCTTGGGCCGGAATCAATAACGTAACTCGCTGCCATCGCCGCCGCTTTCTCTCTCTTGCTTCACCACTCACTTCCCACGTACACACACACTCTACGCACTGGCTCTGCTCCAAATGATTGGAGCAGATTAGGCAACAAAACTACTTATTTAGGCTTACGAAAAGATTGGGGTTTGGCTTAAAATAACTCCGGAAATGGTGTTACTTAAGTACATAAGCTACGTGACCAATAAATCAACGTTGATTTCTGGTTTCACAGGGGACACGAACGCCGGTCTCCTGGAAAAAAATATTTTGCGACCCACCCATTCACCCCGACTCCTCCCTACCTTGTGTTCGCCGCTCTTTATATTTCACGATTACATGAATTACACACAAACTCATTTCATGGGATATGCACGAATTATGGCACATTACTTTCCGTAGGTATAGCTACGAACGGTGTATGACACCAGATTGATTTCACTACCATGCATGCATCTTCACCAATCAATCCTAATGTAGTTTGGCTTCAAATACAATCATGCCACTAATATTCCTAAACTAAAAGTGTGCTATCATCCGAGACATTGCTAGCCTGAATGTGTTAAGCAACTTTCAAAGAATGGGGGCCCCAGTTATGTGACACGCTCGTCTTTCAATCAAGTCTCCTGTAAGTGTATGGCAGAGGACACAGAGGTTAATTAGCCTCCTATAGAGTTAGCGACAGCCATGCTGCATATCATATCATCCGCCATTATAGCTGTCTGGGCTCTCGTAACAGGCTTCTAATCCAGGCAGAGGGACGTCTGATGGTTGACAATAACTCTAGAAAGAGAGAGAGAATGGAAGCGATAAAGCAAGAGAGAGGCGAGGCCTGTGCCTGTGTGTACATCATATACCTCTGGGCAGGTCACGGTTCACTGGCTGCCGTCCTCTAGATAAGAAAATACTTTGTATGCAGATGAAGTAAATGATGAGTGCCCTTGGTAAAACCAGTTAAGACATGGGTCAACTGTAAACTAGGATTTATACATCTTGACATATCCTCCCTTAATGACTCAGTGAAAGTGCACTTTTCTGAATTGTTGACCACAACTTTTTTTTTTTTCTCCCTTCGAGCTGTCTTGGTGAATTTTCACAAAAACTCAGTTCAGTTCCCACATTCAAATCATGAAATCCCTTTACCGCCTATCACTGTCTTCCTCAGCAGATGCTGCTGTAGCGTCTTGTCACATGAATTAATGAATCTGGTGTTGATGGTGTTCTTCTCAGCAGATGCAGTTTGACTTGTTAGGCCCAAATAAATAATAGAAGCTGACAAACTTCAGCTTGCATCAAGAGCGGACCTTCAAGCATAAAATCGCAGCACACTTCAGCGAGATTTTCCATCAAGCAAGTGGTATGAAATATGTAATAATTATGCTATTAAACATTGGTATACTCAATAATGAGCTGGTTAAGATTCTGAGCGTGCAAGCCTCCAAAGTAAAGTAATGATCTCGCCAGGAACAGGCACACACTAAAAACTATGAGGCCGTCTAGGGACTGGAAACCTTGAACAAAGTATCTGTGAACAAGAGTGAGGTTGGCGTGTGAGTAAAAGCTAGAGCCAGAGCCTTTCTCCGTGTGTGTGTGTGTGTGTGTGTGTATGTGTGTGCGTCTGTATCTGTGCGCACGTGCATACTTAATGTATGTGTGTTTTGCTTTCGTTTAGGGTAATTAAAAGCTAATACGCAGCAGAATCGGCTCTGTGCTCTCTCCTCAATTAGTAGTCATCTATAAAAAGACACACATTTCCATTCTTTATGCTGTCGCTTAATTATGATAGATTTCCTTCTCATTCTCCTTCGTTTACCCCTCACTTTTTCTCTCTCTCCCCTTCTTCACTTTTCTATAATGAAAACATAACTAGCTGAGTCATTTTTAATCGACCATTATTATGGATTCTGATCAAATGGAGGGTTTTTTAGCTTACTGCAGCAGCTTGATTTAAGACTGTTTTCTTTTTGTTCTTCATCATTATTGGTTTAACTTATTAGGGCTCATTGGCTTCTTCATGGAGACACAGAGAGACAAATGGTCCAAATTGAAGGTTTTTTTTTTTCTCCCCCTCTGACACGGCTGCACAAAGTCAATGGGCTATGTTATCTACAGATTAAATGTGCTGTGCGTTGAAGAATGGTGTTTGGATTGTGTACTGTTCTGGGGAAAGTAATGTATTAACCATAGAAATAGAATAGGAGTAGAGCGGACATCCCCATTCAGAGCTGCGGCCATTTGTATGTGTATTGTTGCCATTGCGACCGTTGTAGCCATGGATGTATAAAGAGAACTGGACACTGCGTTGGAGGTGGGTTCCCGTTCACTCCTATGAAAGCTGCTCAGTGGCACATAATGCCAAAAAAGCTAAACTGCCGAGTGTTCAAGTAGGCCTACCCGGATCTTCCACGTCTATTGGGCCCAGTGGCGTAAATGTCGACAACCGGTGTGGCGCAAGGTGGCCCAGAAGCTGTCAGGGGCCCAAAAATCACCTTCCTACACCGTGTCCAGATGACTTTCTTATATGCACTTCTGTTATATCATGTAGCCTAAACAAACTTCATAGGCTACCAATCAGCTGTGCGCTCAAGATCAGACTGGAGACGTAACCACTTATCGTCTTTCGTTTGCTCTTTTTAAACAGAAAACACATGTTTAATATTTAACATTTTTCGACATATTATACAATGAATTTTTTTCATGAAAATCTTTCGACATATTATACAATTAATTTTTTTTAAGAAATTTTTCGACATATTATACAATGAAGTTTTTTCATGAAATTGTTCGACATGTTAAACTATGACTTTTTTTCTCTTAATTAGCCAACAGCAGCAGGAAACTTTCAGCTCTCTGGTGATCTCGTATAGATAACTCCTCATTTCAACTTCACCAATCAGCCGCTCCTGGTCCATTGAGGCGATTTCAAGGCGAGCAACAGGAATAAATAGAAACAACTGGGCATCTGACAAAAGTTCAGCTCAAAACGGCGTTCCACGTCACGCTGCGTCGCTCACGGCCAGGACATTCCAATTACATGGTTCTTAAGCAGTGTTGTTAATGACATCCTTCATCCTTTAACCCCACCTCCCAGCCCTCGCTCCAGCCTCGGTCGAAGGAAGGAAAATAACTCTGGATTCGGCAATTAGTGCATTTTACAACTTTTAGGTCCTAATGATTTAAATAAGGGCTATGCAAGTGTTTGTACTGGGAAGTTGATTTACCTAAAAAAAAATTATCCACCAAGCTACACTGGTTACAGAAAATGAGTCGAACAGTGGGCTGGTCACCAGCAGCAGCTCTGGGTCTAATGTTCCCTCCACCTCACTCCTCACCGCTCAGGAGAAGGAAAAGCTACCTAGCCAGCCATCCTTCTCCGGGAGCTGCGTCTGCTCTATTCCCGGCGAGCTGCGACAACACTTTATGGCCCCACTGACGTGTGTTGTCACCAACTAACAACAATCAATCGCCATTTTTGTTTGTACTCATCAACTGACCACGGAAAACAGTTCAACGTCCGTTCTACTCCTATTCTATTTCTGTGGTTGCAACTGTAAAGTATAGTACAAAATCATATTTGGCTTACATCTATTTTGATGTTGTTACTAATTTGGACAGCATTTTGATTGTAACACAACGTTACTATTGACCCCAACCGTACCAAGGTTAAGACAGTATGAGGAATATACTGTAGATGAAGAGAAAAAAAACTTTTATATACTTTAAAAATGAGTCTTGGCAGAAAAACTTTGATAAGTATGAGACATCAGTTTGTCCTTTGGCAGGCAGTAGGGATCATCACAGACCTTGTGCATAATGGATCAATTGCCCCTTGTTACACTCTACCATTCAACTTGTATATTTACTACATGTTCTGTGGATTTTGTCTTGCTATGTCCTCTGTTCTAATGTCCCTCATTGCTAAAATGATTCATACGTTTTGAGAGTTTTCTCTAGAGATGCTTTGTGGGCTGAAGGTGATTTACACAACAAGCACAAATTGAAGAACCACTTAAATTCTCCTCAGTAGTTCTTTGTGTATGTTTAAAGACCCAGTGATAGAGATACACCACTTTTTTTTTTTCATTTCTGACGACGTTCATGATTGCATGTTGGCTTTATTGATTTTGTAGGTGCTGTTGTTCCGTCGCATGCATACAGAAATACAAGCAAAAAGACACGGGGAAGCACACGGGCGTCACACATCGACGCCAGCTCAGGCACTGATCTGAGGAACACGGGAAGGAAAAGAGATGATGGAGTGGTGCGCTTCCTCTGAATATGTATATTGGTTGTGAGGAAACTCATCATAGTCACAGTCATAGTCAAACACACACCCACACACACTGACACATGCACGCTAATGCTTGACAATTTCCAGGTGAGCTCACAACTTTAGATTGATGGCGTAGACAGAGCAGCATATGTTTTGTCATCTCTCTCTCTCTCTTTACTCTCCATTTCACTCTCTTATTGTCACTGTTTTTAGTACAGTCTATCTGGATCAATCATCAATCTCTCCGCTCTTTTTCAGTTCCTCTTCCCCTCCCTTTCGCTCGTCCTACCTCCCCCAGCGCATCCCACTCCCTTTCGATATATTACAGGCAATCTTTATTCCGCGTGAATCCACTTAGCACAATGGAGACTAAACAAATGTGTGTGTCAAACCCAGATGGCGTGATCCCAATGCTGTAGAGGGGTGACGGAGACTCGGGCAAAGGAGGAGGAGGATGAAGAAAGAGAAAGACCATCAACAAAAAGGAGGATACCTTTAACGTGGTGGTCAATATAAGCAGAAGGGGCTGTCAAAGTCTGCATTCTGTAATGTAGGCAGCAGGAAGACTGAGATATAATTGATACAGCACACAGCCCGTTTATTGCATATATACACATATTCTCATTCACGGCATGGAAACTTTCTAGCTGAACACAAGCAGAAGATCTACAGGGAGTGAAGAGGCTTACAGTCAGCTTTGACCAACAAGGGATTTAATTTCATAACAGATCATACTGTACATCCAATTAAAAAGAAAATAATTCTCTGGCATCTGCTGATAATCCATAATTTATTTACTTAGTTTTCAGAATTTTCTGATTAGGACTGTCAAAGTTAATGCAATAATAACACGTTAATGCAAATTTGTTTTAACGACACTAAGTTCTTTAATGCATTAACGAATTTGCAATTTTTTGGTTGTAGCGGGCTTGGTTTTAAAGCTAGAGTGAAGATACTGGCACCATATAAAATGAAAAATGAAAGGAGTCCATTGGTAACATCGTGTCATAATAGCTTGTTATGAAGGAGGTTAAATAACACTCCAAACTTATGCTAAATTTTGGTGAGGAAAAACTGGCATGGCCTTTTTCAAAGGGGTCTCTTGACCCCTGTTTTGTGCTGTTAATTGATTTCCAATAATAAATATACATTTGTATAAAGCAAGCATATTTGCCCACTCGCATGTTAATAAGAGTATTAAATACTAAATAATTTGCGTTTAACTATGGACAATCATGCGATTAATCGCGATTAAATATTTTAATCGATTGACAGCTGTAATATATAGACATATTCTCATTCATGCCATGAAAATTTTCTCGCTGAACACAAGCGAAACAGAAGATCTACAGGGAGTGAAGAGGCTTACAGTCAGCTTTGATCAATAAATTATATAATTCCATAACAGATCATACTGTATATCCAATTAAAAAGATAATAATTCACAGGCATCTGCTTATATTCCATTATTCATTCACTTAATTTTCAGTACATTCTGATATTTTTTCATGGGTCATGCCAGCTTTGCACTCCACCACCGCCTCATAAAGCAGAAATACTTTATTGATCCCTTGGGGGAAATTGGGGTGTTACAGTTGCTCTTGTATAAACATAAAAAAAATGTAAGAAAATAGAAATAAAGGACTAAGTAACATGTAAATTATGTACATAATGCTTAAATATAAACACAATATATGTTAAGAAATATAAGTAAGTAATACAATTAAAATTAAGAAATGTGAATATAAGATATATATATATATATATATATATCAAACGTTCTCATTTTACAGCAAAGCAGTACACTACAAGATGTTTCTGACCACATTTGAGGTGGTAAATAGGCATTACAGTAACAGAATATTCATATTTGATCAGCGCCGCCTAGTTTGACTGTTTGGTCGGAGTTCGCGAGTGATTGACAGATGTCGCCGTTGACTGAACAGCCAATAGGAACACTATCTCTGAGTCTCCCGTCATGGACTACATTTTCTAAAGCCTGAAATCAGAGCCATGAGGAGGTGCAGAAGTCTAATTATCTCTCAGAACACTTGAATTACAATATGCTGAAAGGTTGTTATGGAATTTTTGCCCATTGACACTAAAAACATTCTGCCTACTGCAGGTTTAAGTGTGTTAAATATAAATGCCAAAATGGTATAAATAAGAACTAAATAAGAATATTTCTTGGAATGTGCAGTATAAATGCAGTATTCATGACAGGGTATTGCATAGTTGAATTATTGCACAAATGATTGTACAGTTAAATACAACATAAATCATTTCAAGCACTTGTCTCTGAGCCAGATAAAAAGTGAACATCCTTGATTCGCTCTTGTAGCTTACTGCATAGGAATGAACTTCCAGAGCACCTTCCCCACCAACCAAGCTAGCTGTCTGCACTGGTTTCTTTAAATGTGTGAGGCTGTGGGCCATTTACAATTGCGACACAGGCAGCTTGCAATTATTTACAGTAGCTAATCCAGGAGGCTAATTCCTGTGTATACTTCCAGTCGGACTCAGAGACAAACGTTTGAAATGTTTTATTTGAAAAACTCTACGATGTTCAAGCTACTTGCCCAGATTTGTTTTCCAGTATCTAGACAACAGGAGTCCAAAGTTAGCACCACCCATTAGTCAGAATGGCCACAATAAAAAGACTCTCTTGAGTCTGTAGATCTAAAATAAGGTTGGAAAATAACCAATAACCACTGGGCGCCCATGGGTTCCCAGCCTCGCCCCCCAGTCTGGAGGGCCTGTAACGCAATAGGGACCTGGATAGGGTTAAGTAAGAGGAGACAGGACATATGTAAGCTTTAATTTCCAATGCAGCTTTACTGGTCACACTGCAATGACTGCATCTACTATTGTTCTTGTTCTATTGCAAGTTGCTTGCCACTACAGCATCTCAGCTCCGTGCATGCATCCACTTGTAGGCTCTGACTCTGCTGTGTAGGTTTATTATCATCAATCACTGCTTTCTGTGCTAAGTGTATGTTTACAGTAAATAATGTCACAACCTTGACCGTCTTTGCATATACCACACAGTCTGTATGTAAATTACTTTCACACAGAGTTATTTACATGCATATAGCTCTCTAAGTGGGCATCATAGGCTTCCCCAGCTACCGTAGTTTGTCTGCATGAGTTAACACCGTCAAATGGATATGGATTGTGATCACGGCTGCTCTTTTATAGTGACAGCCATCATAGCATTCACCAGGCTTACCCTGGTAGCTGTGTTGTATAGCAACCGTGCCTTGACGGACCTGTTAGAGGAGTCCACCTGTGTTCGCAGATTTAGGGTTACAGTGTGTAACCATGTAGTCATACATTAGAACGGCTTATACGGCTACTTTGCAAAAAAGTTAAAGTCGCGCCTCCTTTTGGGGGAAGGAAAAGCGAAGATCCCATAGACTTCAATGCAATTTGACGTATGTTTGGATTGTAATTTGACTAGTTTGTATGCATTCATCTCTTGTTAAACAAACGTTTGTTTTATATACACGTCTAATAGTTATTTTGCGGTCTTGCCTGAACCTGAGCGTTCCTTAATAAATGAAGGTCGATTTCCGCCATGTCCAACACAGTGGCCAGATATTGCTTATCCAGACATCTATACATATCTGATTGAATCACGTTAGGCTAAGTGTTGTGTCTGTAAATAACCAATCTGTTAATAGCCAACTGTTTGATCTATAGGCTGAGATTTAGTTGAAGACGACAGTCTGATGCTGCTATAACTTTAATGTTTGACTGTATTACTGCAGCAGACTCCCACTCAAGCTCAACACTCACTGTCACCAGCATCATTTAGCGATTTACCACACCGACAGTGAATATTCACGTATCGTATGTGCCTCAAATCTCAGTGTGAAAGCCTCGGTTAACTCGCTACACAACAGCTTTTCATCATTTCCCATTTTCTCTCCAGTGACAGCGAGTTTCTTTCCCACAAAAGGGAGCGCAGCCTCAGCGATGATGCTACGTTGGTGGTATATAGCCTGGGGCCATAAAGCCTTTCTATGATATCTTTTTTTAGAACATGGCAGGGGAACAAATTGGAGATCAGCGGTTTTGGATTTATTGTTGATGCAACCAACAACACAGCAACTCTTCAGCATAGCGTTATTACTATTACCGGTTTGTTTAAAGTAGAAGTTTGGAGACATGTTTCATCTTGGTTACTGTATTATCATCTTTGGGGGACACGGGATTGTGGGGCGTGATCATACAAGCCTACTCTGGATGACGTATTAGGTCAGGTGTACTGTATGTTGTCATCTTGTATGGCAAAAGAACAGGTGCGAGAGGCGACCCAATAGCCAAGCGGTTACAGTATAGGGAGCATATGGGTGCGAATGCCCTGAGCAGTGAGTCCCCGATTCCTGGCTGGCCGGACCATTTGCTGCATGTCATCCCCAGTATTGTCTTTGCCCACATTTCCTGTTTCTCTTCACTGTTGCTGTCAAATAAAGGAATAAAATGCTCAAAAAACACAAAAAAGAACAGGTGTGCCTAGTCTAACTAGACTGGTTTTATCTTAAAAAGGGCCAGCTGGCACAACAGTGCTGCACCACTGTCACCACTTGTTTTTGTTTTATTGTTTAGCCGTGCTTTTGCCAGCTAAGCGAAGACTTTCTGCTTTCATTCCTTCGTTCTTTACAGTCTTTGTGATAATCTATCCCAGGCGGCTCGGCTGAGGGATGAGTCTATTGTAGAGGAGGAGGAGAACAAGGAAGAGGAAGAAGAATGAAGAGAGGTGAAGTAGATGGGTAGCTCTGAGCTAGTCTCTGTCTCCCAGTGAAATGTGAGTTTTTCCAGTGAGAGCGCATTCTCTATTGACCTCTGCCCTTCATCGATCCAACCCTTCTTAATGTACTCCATGCGTGCGCGCGTGTGTGTGTTTTCAAAGGCAGGGAGAGAAACCAAAAGAAGTAGGTGTTTTGTGTGTCTACGTGCAAATGCATGTGTCGGCGTCTGATAATCTTCACTAAGTGCCTTCATAATCATAAAAAAAACAGTGGGGAATATTCTTTTTTATCAGGAGCAACGCGTTAAAAAAAAGGAGGATAGCTGCCTACAGGAAGTACTTCACAGTGTGTATCGTGTGCGCGGAGGTGGGGTGAAAAATAAGGAGAAATGTGGACAATAGACTTAAGCAGGGTGTGAGGATACACGCAAAGTATTGTCAAACTGAAGGGAAGGAAGAAAATACCAAGAGGACAAGAAAAGAGGAGGAAAGTACGGAGATAATTTAAAGAGGTAAAAGGCTCATGGGATCACCGAGCATTTATCACCCTCACTCTCTTTACTCGCCTCCCCTCTTTCTTCATAAACACTCGACAAATTCACACACATGAACATCCATATACACCACTCCCGCCCTTCATCCACACAGCTGCATTTTTTTTTTTTTTTTTATCTCTGGCCTTATTCCACAGCTTATGAATTTTAATAGGCCTCAATCAGAACACCTCAGCAGTGTTTTTCTATCTCCCAAAGTAATGGACTTGAACCACCTGAGAGTTCTTAGACAGCTCTGTGTTCGTAGAGCTAAGGAAGTCAGAATGAAATGGGGAGGAGAGGAGGGATGAATGATAAGGGCGGACGGGACGTGGATGAATAAGAGAGCGACGGAGGGATGGCGGGGAAGGAGAACGTGCCTGCCGAGTGATCGCTGATTGCGGGTACGGTGTCAGAGGGAGACAAATTGAGCGAGGGGAGAGTGGCCTTGGCTTCAAAATGGATTCTTACTGGATGTCAACACATATGTTCGCATGCGTGCAATCTCACACAGAAACACATACGCGCGCATAAACACACACTCACACACACCCTAAATGAGACTCTGATTGTTTCTGGGTTGCCTTTTCTCCTGATTCCCCCCCTCTCACACACACACATACACACACACACCAACCCCCCCCCTTAATTACAATCTGCACTGACAAATGGGCCTGCTTGGTAATGCAAAGGCACACACAGTGAAAGAGAGGAAGAGAGATGCTCTGTTTTTGCTGATTAGGTGTGTCACTGTTCTTTTTGGACTCACACCTTGTATTTAGACCATAGAAATAGGAGTAGAACGGGCATTGAACTTTTTTCTGAGGTCATTTGACTAGTACAAAAGAAACTGGTGATTGTTTTTATGTTGACGACACATCAGTGGGGCCATAAAGTGTTGTCACAGCTCGCCGGGAAGAGAGAGCGGATGCAGCTCTCGGAGACGGATGGCTGGCTAGTTAGAGTAAGCTTAGAGTCTCTGGAGCATGATGGCTGGTTAGTTTGCTAGGTAGCTTGTCCTTCCTTGGAGCGGTGAACAGAATTCCTTCATTTGTTAACACAAGGCTTTTATCCTGAAATATGTGCCGGACAGTGTTCTAGAACATGCAGTGACTTGCAGAGCTCCATGAATGAATATAGTACGGAGTTTTAATTGTGGATTATTACTATTATTTACAAATTACCACGCGTTTCTTAACCTTTCTCGGTCTAAAATAAATATAAAAAATATTTAGAATGAAATAAAATGGCCATTAAAAGGCAAACTCTATGTAGAAAGAAAGGGCTGATAGCATCAGCAGACAAGCAGCTGACACGCAGCTGAAATGCAGCTGGTGTGAACACCCGATGCGTGTATCACGTAGCCACCACGCCACGCAGCCGCCACGCCACGCAGCCGCCACACCATTCAGCCGACACACCACACAGCTGCCACGCACTCCTGACGTTCCTGATGTGTCCGTGGGCTCAGGCCCAGTGCTGCCGCTGGCCACCAGCAATGGCGCCTTCATGCATGGGTTTACCAGGGCTGAAGCGTCGGGCCTTTAGTACCAGGGGGCCTTGCGAGGCAAGTGTAAGAAAAAATAATATCAGGGTTTTCCCTGCCATTATAAGGCTGGAAGAGCCGACGTACGGCACAGGAAAGGGGGGTGAGAACGAGGGCGCTGTAATGTTTCGATAAAAATCAAATCTGCAAAATCAATACATAATACCGCAGATGAGAGCAAGTCATCTAGCGGTCATTCTGATAGAAGGTTTGTTTACTAATGTGCGATGTTAAGCACTGATAGGACGATGTTCATCATACTACTTGAGTGCCAAATAAACGCGTGAGCAAATAAGTACCAGAAGCCTGTCGCTTCCTGTGTTATGAATGTTCATTTTCTATACACTGAACATTACATGCAAAGGTTTTTTTGCGGTAGCCCATCTACCGTATGCACCGCTGTCATCGTCCTAGGCTATACGCTAGTATAAATTAGACATACGCTAGTATAAAAAGGATGATCAGAATGATTCATTTTCCCACTGCGTCATTTATGCACTCACTGACCTTGAGTCTATATTTTGAGCTCAAGTGACATGACTGAGAGTTTCCTTAGCGCAGCCAGTCATTAATGCGTCATGTGACAGGAGGCGTCATCATTCTGGGAAAAAAGTGCTAACCGTAGTTAAACAAAGGATTCCTCATAGAGTAGCTGATAATATGGAACTGGATGTTACAGGATTTCAAAATGTCCTGTCTTCATGGACACTCATTCATACCAACGGGCAAAACATATAATCATATTTACTTTGACTTTACCTTTTGTACAATATCTTACATCAATAAGTTTTTATGATCTGAAATGGGCGAATGTCACTTTTTTTATAAAACAAGGTCTTCTGTTTTCACTCACATAATTAACTGTTTGTACCAGCCTACTTAATGAAACATTATTTTTAAAGTTTTCTGAATCTGTTCTATTGATTACATATGATTTTACAGAATAAAATGTTCAGACGAAAGCTATGATATATGTCAATAATAAAACAATTATTTAACCATAGCAAGTTTTGTTTTCAAGGTTTTTGGGGTGTGATCCATAGTAATAATAAGGATCCAGAATGATGAAAAATTATATAGTTTTAGGTCAAAAACCTTCAAATTGTCTTGGGGAAGGACCTCTAAACCCCACCCTGAATTTATGCTAGTCTTTTTGCCTGGGATGGTTGTGAGTTTTTAATTGAAAATACTGATCTTGTTATGTACTTGTCTCAATAACCGAGCTTTGTCTTGACTTACAGTTGACGTATTGTCTTGTAATGATGAGTTTCATATTCTGTTTACTGATTAACAGAGTACGGTTTATTTTAAACGCGCCCTCTACAACGGTGCACATAAAAATGGCCACCGCTCTGGCCATCCTGCTACATTGATTTGAATGGGAATCTCTCTTCTACTCCAATTATATTTCTATGATTTAGACACACAACTGCACACCCCTACACTTCGCACACGCACACTTTTATTTCCCCAGCAGATCTAAAACAAAACTGCTCTGCATTTATACTGTTGGAAATTGTCCCTATTGTACCATCCTCGCCATGATGTGTAGCCATTTGTCGAAATCAATGGAGCCCAGAAATTGGTATTATTCTTTCAATGGTTTATTCTCTCTCTCGCCTTCACTCTCCATCTCTCTCCCTGTGCCTGTCTTTGCCCATGCTTGAATGAGAAAAAGTGATTACCTGAGAAAGAAAGGGGTTAGTACGTTAGTGAAAGGTGGCAGTTGTGTGTCTGCTGTCTCTGTGAAAAGACCTGTGTATAGCTGTCGCACCCCTGCACATCTCCTGACTGCCTTATCTCGCCCCCTCTTGTTTTGACTCTAACATAACTGCACGCACGCACGTGCGCATCACAGCACAATGAGCCATCGACACAATGAGGTGCGCCGCAAGTGCTCGCAGGAAAGACAATCCGTGCACTACGTGTGCCAAAGTTGACAGCCTGAAAACAATGCTTCATCAGCTCTCGCCATAATCACAGCACTTTTAAAGATCTCAGTCTGAAAGACAGGAGAGCGGCACAATGCATAAACACAGCCATAAACCAGCTCTATTCACAGGCCATGCACTTCTACCAACTGTTAAAGCCATTCCCATCTCGACAAAGCAACAATAGAGCGCAACAGAGAGAGACTGAGGGACTCTATTGATATCGAGCGCTGCTGAATGGTCGGCTGACTAGCATTCACTGTCACAGCGGATGGATGGTTTAATTGTGGACTGGTGTGAGAAAAAAAGGAGAGAGAGTGTGTTTTTGTGTGTTTTTATGTGTGTGTTGTGTGTGTGTGTGTGTGTGTGTGTGTGTGCGTGTGTGAACGAGAGGACCCGGGGAGGTGACAGCCGTTATCTCAGGCCTACAGACAGACACTTAGCCCTCCGCCAACCCTCAACCACTCGTCCCTATGGCATGCTCAGAAATGTCACGAGCTGGCACTGTCAGTACACTGTGTGTGCGTGTGTGTGCGTGTGGGGGTGTATGTTGGTGCACCACATCAAACTCCTCTGCGTGGGACTGCTTGTGCCGTGCGTGTGCAATTTGAGCGTGAGCCCATGCGTCCATGAAAATGATGTCAAATATACGTCTGCTACTTTGTGGATAGTTTTCTTTTTTTTATTATTATTATTATTATCATTGTTCACACATACAAATGCCAACCCACACCAACAAAAAGACACAGATTGGAACATGAGTGCAAAGTTGTCATCTATTGCTGCCAAGATATAGAGCATCTTTAATTAGATTTAGGGCCGTTTCCACTAGAACAGCACAATATATTCCTTTGTTCACTTATTATTTGTTTATATAATTGCTAGTTTTAGGGTATGGTCAGTGGGCAACTCTTCAATCTGAAAAGTGAAGCCAATGCGGAAGTGTCTTAAACTTGCATTCTTTCTATGAGTCAGCAGGGGGCGACTCCTCTGGTTGCAAAAAGAAGTCTGATTGTATAGAAGTCTATGAGAAAATGAGTCTACTTCTCACTTGATTTATTACCTCAGTAAACATTGTAAACATGAGTTTATGGTCTCAATCACTAGTTTCAAGTCTTCTCCAATACAGCATGATGTTCATTTAGTAAATTATGGTCCCATTTAGAGGAAAATACCGCTAAAATAACGCTACGGGTGGGTTTACATTGGAGTTAGTTGAAAGCTCGGTTCGTCACATACTGTTGCTAAAGGGTGCCTCCGAGTGTCGGTCTCCGATGCCGAGGGGCACTTACCAAACAGCAGTAATAGACGAGTTGGGAGTGAGAACTGGTTGCTTATTCAGCGTTCGGTTGTTCTGAGCTCCACCCTCTCGTGTCAATTCTGGTTGCAAAAGCCAACATGGGGACGGCCAAAAACCAAGATGGCGACGGCCAAAATGCCTAACTCGAGGCTTTAAAATGGCAGTCCACAAACCAATGGGTGACATCACAGTGACTACGTCATTACTTCTTATTCAATTGGGGTTTATCCTTTGTTTTAACAGAGGGAGTTTAACCTGCCAATGTATGTACAGGCGCAGATCCACTCTACTGTAATAACTTCATCCGACACAGAATGTTCACCATCATAATCATAGTGGTGGTTCTTATAAACCACGCAGTATGATTTTTCAGCAATTATGTAATTTATATTTTAAAGCAGTTGCTACAGTGAACATACATGTGAGCATTATCATAAGTGGTTAAATGTGGCTAAACGCATTCAGAGCACACGATTACATGCTACCTTAGATTAGCACGTGTAAATCTCTCCTGAAACTTCCTACTGTAAGTAGGGTTAGCGTTTATTATTTCATGTGGGCAACACACGGTGAATATTCTGTGTTGGATGAAATCATGGGATTATAGAGCTATGTTTAACGTTATTTAGAAGTGATTAGATTTAAAGGTGTATTGATCCCCCCGAGGGTGCAGAGGTTAACATGCAGATGTGGAGGGGGGGACTGGATTATTCCGTCATGGGTTATACAGAGTTGAACATCTGATCAGAAAGACAAAAGAGATAGTTACTCATCCCTGACAGCTACAGAGGAGCCCAGACAGACAGAGACTGAGAGGAGTCGACAAGACCGAGTGTGTCAAAAATGATGGCAGATGGCCTAAGGGCCCGGTCAACAAACTTTTGGACCAAAATCAATACTTTTTAATGGAATTGCCACGATTTTCTCACAGAGGTTAAGTGACGCTGTACGTGGCTTTTATGTGGCTTTCAACTTTGCTGAACTTTGGCAAACATTTGCGCCACTGACCAACTGCAAACCGCCTTAACAGCACTGACCTTTAATGGAACGGAGAGCAAATGGATCATATTAGCTGTGTGGCACCATTCGATAACAGCCTGCATTAACTTCTCCACAAAAATGATATGGTTTATAGTTGGGAAACTGGACTCAGTGGTAGAAATACTGTATGTCTCTTGAATAAACTGTTATTTTGTTGTTCCTTTAGGTTGATGGGCTATTGTTGCTGACTAGTATACTAGTGCTAGCATGTAATAGATAGCTACTAGGGCTGTCAATCAATTCAAATTGAATCGCGATTAATCGCACGATTGTCCATAGTTAAATAGCGATTAATTGCAAATTAATTACACAACGAGGAATAATTTAGATGGCAGAGAGAGAGAGAGAGAATTTTTTCTTACAGCTGTATATTTGACTGAGATCTGTTTGTCTTACTGACTGAAGGGTGAAAGGCGACTGATGCTCATAAGGAGAATGATATTCTACTTTGACACTCTCTCCTTCTCTATGTGTGTGTGTGTGTGTGTGTGTGCATTATGTGTGAGAGAGATGGATATTGACCAACAGTTAGCCGGCCTGTGCTTTTTGCTGACCTAATTACTGTGTTGTATTTGTATGCTTCATTATGGGCTTATAATGGTTATATGACTTGTATTTGGTGCTGCAACAGTCATTAAATTAAACTGCAGTCATGAATGATTGTTGATGCATTATTGTGTGCAAATTGAGCATCATGGCAGATGTTTCTGCAGGTTGGACGGGAAAATAGTTGAGTCATGATGGTGCTTGGAGGAGGGCTTTGAAAAAGGTATTCAGTTGGTTGCAATCTGCAACCTCACCACTAGATGCCCCTAAATCCTACACACTGTACCTTTAACAGCTAAACTATATCAAAACATCCATTTACAAACTCGTGCTGTATAATCCGAGTCTCATTAATCCAGTCGTATGCTCAGTACTTTCCAAACATCCATCTTTACCAAAATCTTACTTATATAACTATTCCGCCACTACCGAATCCGAATATTTGCAAGTCCGGATGAGTAGTGTGTTTGGGAAGTATGCGCATGACTGGATAAACGAGACTTGGATTTTACCGCACGAGGTGTGGGAAAGTTCGTAAATGGATGTTTTGATATAGTTTTGCTGTTGTTAAACCTGAGGCCTCCAGAGATAAAGTCTGAAAGTCTGAGAAGTCTGCACTTGCCTCTTATATTGTTTCCATGAGTATGAGTGAAAGATGTTAAACCACTAACAATGAACAGTTTGAGGCAAGATGTTTATCTTTATCCCCTCAGCTCAAAATAGTGCAGCGGAAAAGTGATGTATGATAAATAATGGATATGCCCTATGCTCCCTACTAGACAAAAAAAAATTCTCACATTATTGTGGGTAACTCACTTAATGGGGGTTCGCGGCACAAGAGATGATAGAGCTGTCAGCATGTCTAGACCACCACCCACATCTGTTTGCGATTTTTGTCTTGTGGCCATCTGTTTTTGCAATACAACCATGCAGAACCACAGGAAGCAGGAACAGATTTGAAGCCAGCTTTTCAGGAACTTTATTATTATTCATTAATATTTGTATAATTACCATACAGCATGACACTTGCATGTTGGATTTATGCAAAGCATGATGCCTACACAAACAGCAGTTTTAAGCAGATTACATTTTCCTATTCCCCCACAGGGTATTGTTTGGACAAAATAATACCTACAGGATTTTTCCCATACACACCCGACTGTTATATGTTTTGAAAAATGCAGGCAAAACAAAACGCCTCGAGTTCATAACTGCAATAGTGTCTGACATTGTTTATCTGTGATATGCTTTTCCAACCAACTGCCACCAAACACAGTGTGAGTAGTGCTGCAATTTTCTATGAGGACTGAGATAGGAGATGCACTTCATACTCTTTGCTGGAGTTTCTCCCTGTAGTGGGTCATAAAGAGTCCTCTTCAGCTATTGAACAAGACTCAAGACTGCTGTAATCATAAAACTCATTGTTGATGTTGCTGAACAAGGTCAAGCAGGCAAAGAGCAAGAATGTCAGCAGCGGAGAGCAGTCTCGTGGGTGTCAGTTGCAGAAAGCGGTTTTAATGGCAGGTATACTTGGAGGACTGAAGCATTAACAGGAATCACAGTGGTCAGGAATGCACGTGTGGTCAGACGAGCTGAGATTCCTCAGTGGCTTCACAATAGGTCTGACAGGCTAGGATTAAAAGCATTTCAAATATAATAATTAGGGCTGTCAATCGATTCAAATATTTAATCGTGATTAATTGTATGATTGAATCACGGTTAATTGCAAATGAATCACATTTTTAATCTGTTCAAAATGTACCTTAAAGGGAGATTTGTCAAGTATTTAACACTCTTATCAACATAGTGGGCAAATATGCTTGCTTTATGCAAATATATATCGATATTTATTATTGGATATCAATTAACAACACAAACAAAGACAGATATTGTCCAGAAACCCTCACAGGTATTGCATTTAGCATGAAAAATATGCTCAAATCATAATATGGCAAACTGCAGCCCAACAGGCAACAACAGACTTGACTATGACTTCCCCCAAACAGCATGTGATTATCATAGAGTGGGCATGTCTGTAAAGGGGAGACTTGTAGGTACCCATAGAACCCATTTTCATTCACATATCTGGAGGTCAGAGGCCAAGGGTCCCCTTTGAAAATGGCCATGCCAGTTTTTAATCGCCAAAATTGAGCATCAGTTTGGAGCTCTTATATAACCCTCCAACAGCGTTATGTGTTCGTCATGGAACACGCTCCGTACAAATTTAAATTCCGTGCAACTACCCGTACAAACGTAAACTGCTCAAACTAGGAGATATAATTAATATTGTCGCACAGACGTCAACAACTTAAGGTTACATTGTATTTAGGATCAAATGTCTAGTCTAGAAAACAGCAGACGTGTTCATTTGATTATGAATTGTTGTATATTTACAGGGACTGTTGCAAAAAGCTCATAAGTATCAGAGTTAAAAACGAGAAGATGTTTACAAAAAAGAAAATAAATGCCACCACAGAAGCATGGGAGTATAAGTTTTATTATTTCAGTTTTAGTTTCTCTGTATATTGCATATTCTTTTTATTCTTAATACTGTGACCCTTTGCACATCCCCTCCGCTCGATACGAAAGTTCATAAGACGTTTGTCCCAAAGCTTGCCACAGTATTCATACCCTACAGCTTAAAGAAGGGTGCTTCATTCAGCTGTGAGTGTGACTAGAAACAGAGTTCACTCCATCACGGAGTGGGAGTGGGAGTGGGAAGGGTCCGGTTTGAGAAAGGTCCCTGATATCGTGCATGCTGGTGCACTGTCACACTGTTATGGATTACTGGGACACTTGAATAGAACGGAATTGTCTTTTTTGTGTGTTATAAACAGAGCTGTTCCTATTCCTACTATGACATCTCAAAGACAAAGAGCAAAATGTTGTTGTGGATCTTTCGGTAGCTGTGTCACCACCTCCTGTAATTTATTAAAACATTTTTTTGCAGCTTCACGGTTCTCACGGTATGAACCATGAACACTACACAAAACAAGTTTTTTATGCATAGTGACTTGATCATTTTTCCAGTCTGAACACACTGCATACTCACATAATACTGTACATATTAAACCTGCTGAGAATTAGTGTGTATTATGGGATTAGGACACATCTTAACTTGACTTCAAAAAATACATCCTGGCTGTGTGCTGTACTACAGTGTTGTTTCAACTGAAAGAACAGATGGTAAACAAGATATTGAAGATGACAGCACACAACCCCTTGCGCTGGAACTGCATGTTGTGGCTTGGTCTTATGTCTTTGGACAGCATGAACCTCACGTACACATAATTCTCTTTAAATGCAACACAAACAAATGGAGTAAACCACACACACAAACTAAAGAGCCCTACCCAAGTACCTATTGGAAAATTGGGTTGGTATATTGTGTATGTGTATGTCCTCTTCATCTGGTGTGTGTCTGGTAAAACATTTACTATTATAAACATTTTATGCATAGTGGGCTCACCCCCCACTTGCACTCACACACACACTCACACAAACACACACGCTCCCCTGGCTTGCCCGCTAACAGTTGCATCTCTCACGACTTTATGCCACAGGCCCCAAACAAGCCATCTGCACTAGTGCCTGTCTCTGCCAACCTGGCCCCGAGAGATGGACTTTGTGTGTGTAGGAGTGCATGTGTGTGTTTGTGTGTGTTGAGGGGGGGTTGCCAGGTGCAGCAGTGATTTAAGGGAAGAATCTGAGGAAGGAGGGATTACAGAGGGTGGCATAAGACATGGAAATAACAATAGTGCATGGGAGATTGGGCAGGGTAAGGAGGTGTTAAAATGGATGAGAAGAAAGATAAAGTGACAGCAGTGGGGGAAAAAGCGGGAATGAAGGGAGGAACATAGAATGAGAGAAAATGTGTACATTCAACCCTGTCTCTAATAATAATAATAATAATAACTTGGATTTATAGGCTATAGCGTCTCTCAAGAAACCCAAAGACGCTTAACATAGACATAAATAGACACAACAAACGGAACATAACAGTAGCTAGAGGCCATAGACCTTGGTGAAGAGGTGGGTTTTAAGGAGTTTTTTGAAGCTGTCCAGAGATGGGGCGTTATTGCGGAGCTCTATGGGGAGAGAGTTCAAGAGGGTTGGGGGGGTCGGGGGATGTCACACTGAAACCTCTGTCCCCAAAAGTTCACAGGTTTGTGTGGGGGGATGGAGAGCTGACCCGTGGCCTGAGGATCTCAGCTTTTGGTGACTGTGTGTATGGGTGGAGGAGGTCAGATAGGTACTGACCGGGAGCCAGTGGAGGTGGATGAGGGTGGAGGGTGATGTGCTGCCAAGGCTTGGTGCGATGTGAGAACGCTGGCAGCTGAGTTCTTTTTTTATTTATTTATTTAACCTTTATTTTACCAGGTTAGTCACATTGAGATTAAGAATCTCTTTTCCAAGGGAGACCTGGCCAAGACGGTCAGCAGCAAGAACACAAAGTTGCAGACACAAATAGAGATAAAATACAATTCACAAACACTAAAAAGCACTAACATTTGCATTAAACAAGAACTATCTAAAGACAAATGAGGGGATGAAAAGGAACTTTTCTGGGAGTCAGCTGTACAACAAGGGGGCTAAAAACATTGGCATGCCATAGAGTCTGCTTCTAAAGCCTTCATTTTAGATTTAAAAATGTTTAATGATACCAGCTCCTTGATTTTTAGGTCATTTTGGAGCAAAAAACAGCGAGCCGTTTAACAATCCAAGCAAATAGTTGAAGTTTATCACAAAAAAAAAAACATAGTGTGTGTCCTTTCCCCGTATGTGTGGCTAATTTGAACAAGTCGAGCACGCCACCTAGTGTCTAAATTAAAGAAATGCTTAGAGGATACCCCTGCTTTCATAATGGTAAAAAAAAAATAAAAAAAAATACTACACTGAATTTGTATTTAAAGGAGACATATCATGCTCATTTTCAGGTTCCTACTTGTATTTTGGGTTTCTATTAGAACATGTTTACATGTTTTAAAGGGACTGTTTGTAATTTATTACACGTATAAATCACCCAGGTCGGTGTCCCATGCGAGCTCCCATGTGGCCACGCTGTTCAGACTCAGACTCCAACACAAACTACACAGAAGCACCAAAACCGCTGAAGCCCGTCTTGCAAAACAGCGTTGGCCGCGGTCGGAGTACGCGGGGGAGACCGTAGCTTTGGTCTCCAGGACCGGAGTCTCTGCTGTACTCTGCTCCTCTGCCTGCCTGCCTTCACTC
>CAKAOH010020529.1:25276-37483 GCA_916701665.1 Sebastiscus tertius
GCCATAGAGTCTGCTTCTAAAGCCTTCATTTTAGATTTAAAAATGTTTAATGATACCAGCTCCTTGATTTTTAGGTCATTTTGGAGCAGATTCCAGGCTGAGGGTGCAGAATATGCAAAAGCCCTTTCCCCAATTTTTGTCCGAGCTTTTGGGACTGCACACACTAGAGCCTATCCAGGGCTTTGCTGGGAACCCCGGACAGAACTCCATTGCAGTCGTCCAAACGGGAGGTGACAAAGGCATGGATGAGGGTTTCTGCCATGGAGTCAGAGAGTGGTTGCCGGAGTCGAGAGATGTTTTTCTTAGGTGGAAGAAAGCGGGTTTGACTAAGACTACAGTACAACCATGCTGGCTTTACTTACTGTGGTGCTTTAAACTAAATGCTAACATTAGCATACTAGCTGGCTCACTATGACGATGCCAACATGCTGGTGTTTAGCAGACATAATGTTTGCCAAGCTTCACCATCTTTGTTTAGCACGTTAGCGTGCAAACAGTTGCTAATTAGCACTAAAACACATAGTGCAGCTGAAGCCAATGGAAATGCCATTCATATTGCAAGTGTTTGATCATAAACTGTATTGGACAAAGTGATCCAAATAAATGTCTACAATTTAAAAATGACTGTATTTTAACCTTTAAAACATCAAACACATCATTGCTGAATCAGATTGTGAGCTTACAGTCACATTTCTATGCTTAGATATATTTTAAAAATCTTCAACTATATTTTTCATCTTCAGTTCTGCCGGTGTCTGTGTTTTGTCCCTGTCAGTTTAGAGCTGAACAAATATATTTAAAATGTAATGTAGGCTACGGCCTAATGCACAGTCAGATTCAACCACTATATCATCCATTAAGGAAATGTAAGTCTGGTAGACGATGAATAATGGACAACACAGAATAAAACTATATAGTATTATTGACACTTTTCCCTGCTCTGACATTTTTTTTAAAGATAAATGTGTACAGTCAGCTACATGCATTAATATCTCTACATCCACTGGATTAAAGTATAGGCTCTGCTTTTTATTTACCGGTTGCCATGGTTAATCGTAGTGCCAGTGCTCCATTGACTATGTATGTATATTGCTGAGAAGTGAAAGTCAATTGGTTGTTCCATTGCAGCGTCAGCACCCAGCAGCAAAGCTATGCTTCCGTCATTTTGGACTGACGGCGACTACCGGACGCCAGTAAAACGTCCGCCTACAAAGTGCCGTACAAAAGTAAAACTAAATTATTTCTATTCTATTGTCATATTTAATGTCTCTACTGAAATGGCCTGTCTTGAACAATAAATGTATTATAAATATGTTTACAATTATAACTATTTACCTATTTATTAAACTTTTTTAGTCAGCTGCTTCCCAGAGGAGCATAAAGTGAGCATAAATGGAAGTTAGAAAACTCCAGCACAGATTTTGAGAGCAATATTGAACTTTTTCATGTCAAGGACCTCCAAAATTAATGTCCAATAGACCACAGACCAGGGATGTATAAGAGGATGAGAATTGATTAGTCAGCAAAAGAGTGTTAGGTGACTAAGAATTTCTTTGGTCAAGGACCGCCCTAGTAATTTTGTGTGATATTTTTGATAATTGTTACTCCCTGTTAGGGCTGTACAATTAATCGAATATTAATCGCAATCACGATTTTGGCTTCCCACAATGAGATGAACATGATCAACTGTGATATTGACGTTTAAAATGCGTGCTAGAATACTCTGCTGCATAAATTAAGCGCTTCCTAAACTAACAGCTAGAGATGCACCGCTGATCAGCAGCTGATTGAAGCCGGCTGGTTTTCAGCACTCTCGTATATCCATTTTTTTGCCGGTCACACATGATGTGATGTGCAGCCGCCTCATGATGGTTTTACATTGGCTCACAGCGGCACAGTCAGTAACGTCACACACACAACATGCTGTCGGTGTGGAAGTTTTTCAGCGCGAGTAAAGAAGACATAAAGCTGCAATTTGTCACAACTGCAAGTCCAAAATGAGCTGTGGAGGAACAGCCTTAAAACATTTGGAACGACTAACTTAATCAGACACTTATTACATTGTGATTCATTCCCATGATGCTGCTCAGAGTGATCACAGCGACCAGCTCGCCTGCCGACAACACGGAGCTAGAGAACTCCGTTAATGGAGGTTCATTCACATTATGGTACTTTCAAGCTCTACTCAGTAAAAATGAATTTTGAGCGATGGTAAATTATAACGCTATCAGGATGTATTCTAATGTAATCTTGTAAAATGTAGTTTCTGGCGAGAAACTTCAATAAATCAAGTTGTTTGAAGGAGATGTTTTCACAGCAATATAAAATAGATAATGGAGCTGCTTATAATATATAATAAGAACTACTAATGCCAAGATATTTTGAATCAGATCAAATATTTAAATGAAAATACAATCATTTATTCCTTAATCGTTTGAATTGTGTGTTTTTATGCAAATAACTACTATAGATGACATTAGGATAACATAAGGATAACATTTACAATTTTGATGGTTGGAATGTAGCACAACATGGACGTGAAAGCAGCGCTCTGTTTATTTAAATGTGAAATTGCAATAAACATATTTTGTCTCTAAAATCTATGAATACTCATTATAAATAATTGTGATTGCAATATTGATCAAAATAATTGTGATTATCATTTTGACCATAATTATGCAGCCTTACCCGGACAAGGTTAGTTTCCTAGCATAGGTTGCCATAGTGACTGAGCTTGAAGTCTGTTGATTTGCTTTAAGGAACCAAATCGATTGAAAATGAAAACCTAACCACACGTTCACCCCGATCTCCAGTGTAAAAGTCCAACATCCACCCGACCACCTCCCTACGAAGTCTGTAAGGTACATTCGTGTACCACCTTGATTAACTATTTATTATTTTATTAAATAGTAATTGTTCCCAAGAATGTATTTCGCAAACCATTTTGTAGTACATACTGCAAGCGTAATTTTCACAGGGTTGGTACACAGTGTTTGTGCGACCTTGCAGTATGAAGTTGATGTTAGTTGCAAGTCGTGAGTAAAATTAATGGTTTCACAGAAGAACCAATTTTACATACTTAAACATTTCAATGCTTGTTTACAGAAATTATTTTAAAATCATATAAACCAGAGGAAGAGGTGAAATGAAAACAGGGGAAGAGGATGGAGAGGAAGAAAAGAGCCCACTACAGTTCAATGCTTCTCCAGTGCTGTCGCCCAATCAAAGACGCCAACATCCCTCCACTCAACAGCAGTAATTATCTAAAAGATAATCAGTGGCTTTTTACATGTCAATCATGAAGAAAACACTACACATGCAAACGCATATCAACTTCTAGACACGCTCAAACACACATGCACACGCCCACACACATCTCATGACGGAACGTTGCTCCCAGCATGTGTCCCGGTATCTGATATGCAAACAGCTCTATCCTGCTATATCAAAACATGTCATTTGGAGGAGCAAAAAAAACCCAAACAAAACTACATCCAAAGATTTTGACTAGTGTTACCCCTCCCCCACCCCCTCTCCACCCTCCCCTTCCCTTCCCTTTTCCCAGATACTCACACCTGCTTTTTGTAGCAGATAAACATCCACAAACATTCCTTTCCCATCAGGATTTGAATGATTTTTAGATTGCACCAGCTCATACAGAAAGCCTAATTGCATGTTCTCTAGCAGCTAAATTTGATGTAATTACAGTCCCATCACTGCAACTTCTAATCTGGTACAAGAACGGAACAGGTGCTGCTGCAAACAGTGGCATTATGTCATGTGTGTCAAAGGTTCCTGAAACTACAGCATACAAATATAGTTGTTCATGCATACATACATACAGTACATAATAACTAGGGGTGGAAAAAAAAACAAAAACGATTCACCCACAGTATGTATCGAGTTTGTTGTTTTTACGATTTTGAAATAGATTTTTTTAATGCCAGAATCAATATAGTTGCTTCATTTGAGTCTATGCGGAGATAGAAGGAAGTTACAGTTTATTGTTGTAGTCTGAGTAACGTGACGTCAAATCCGCTCCGTATCCTTCAACCAAAACAAACCACAGCCGGCGGCTGCAGCGAGCTGAAACGAGAAAGTAGAAAACGTCGACGTGGATACGACCTGCACCCTCACATGTTAAATCCAGAGTGGTAAACACTATACCTACAGTAAAGTATGGAAACACTTTGGGTTTCACACATTGCCAGGAAAAGCAGAGCTAGACATCGTGGCTAAAAGCTGCATGCTAACTCTGTCATGGACAAGAAACGTTATCGTATTGCGGTAACGTGCGGTCAAGTCACTCCGTAGAGCACCAATATACTGACATTTATGTTAAATGCATTCAAACGGCCCCGATGGAGCTGATCATGGATGTATAAAGAGAACGGAGCTGATGGACTTGGCAAAGTTAGCAGAAGTATACACATGTGGCTACATCTGGTTTTCAAAATAAAGTGTTAACAAATGGAACTGTATATACAAAATACATACATCGAAATAAGACTGATTGAATTGTATTCACCAGGAGTATACAACATTACATTATATCCCTTATAAATTAATAAGAAAATACCACTAATTTGTGAGGGAAAGTCTTTATTCTTTGATTTTTGGGTTGCTGGAAAAATTTAATAAATAGTTCCTGATAATGACTGATATAGTTGATGTTTGATATTTATGATTCAACATTTTCCCATGGTCTAGTGTCAAAGTATTTGTAGAATCGCAATACCTATCGAATTGAGACCCAAGTATCGTGATAGTATCAAATTGGGAGATCAACTTCGTCCCAACCCTAATGTACAGGACGAAGTGTTAAAGGTCCCATATTATAAAAAAGTGAGATTTTCATGTTTTTTTTTATTATAAAGCAGGCTTGAATCCTATATAAATACTGTGAAAGTATCGAAACACTCAATCCACAGGATTTCTGCCCATTTGTGATATCACGAATATACATTATTTAGACCCTTGACATAATTTTAAACGTAAACAATCTAAATGTGTCACAGTTGCAGTGTATGTGAATGTCATCAGCTGACAGGAAGTATACATGGACCCAAGCTGTTGCCTAGTAACGCAATTATGTTGCAATTTCGTCAAAATGCACTAAAACGGAGCGTTTCAGACAGAGGGTAAATACAGGCATATTCAAGCAGACAGTATGAGGAAAATGAAGGGTTTTTTGAACATTACAGCATGTAAACATGTTCGAGTAGAAACACAAAATACAAGTACGAACCTGAAAATGAGCATGATATGGGACCTTTAACATAGATCATGCTGAGAAGATTTTTTCAATGTTTCAGTGTTTCTTACTATCGAGTGCTCGACAGACTTCAATCTCATAGCTAAATCTAATGTGGTAATTTCAAGAATGATTACAAGGTATAGATTGTAAATATTTGATATTTTTTAGGCTCCGTGTGAGTTTTTGTGGATGTGAGTGCGTGGGCGTGTGGTTGTTCATATCCCAGGCTTGGTGTTTGCATGTGAACATGTGTTCGTGAAGCCCAAGTGGCGGAGCTAAAGAGTGCATCCGGAAGCAGAAAGACAGAGAGAGGGAGGAGAGAGAGGGAGGGAGAGAGAGAGAGTTTCTCTATGTGTGAAAGAACTCTTTCATCTTCACCCCAGAATCCCTGGCGAGGCCTTCCATGCCAATCCATTTCCTGGAGTTGGCTTCAGTCTCACCCAATGGGACGACACACACATGCACACACACGAACTTGGCTCGCTTCGCCCCACTGTGAAAAGCTCTGCAATCTTGCCTCTACACACACAGACAGACAGACACTCGCACGGAGACGCACACACACTCGGCCCATTGGGATGACAGCGAGGAAATGGCAAGCAGCAGCTGGGGGGTCCCTTCGCTCCTCCACAGAAACTGTAGCACCCCAGAGGCATCCCCTAGCCCTATCTTAACACTTTGTGACTGCTTGTGCATTTGTGTAGGTGTGTGTGTGTGTATCGAGCCGCGTGTTTGTGCACCGGCAAATTTGTGTGTGTGAATGGGAATGTGTGAAGTTGTCCCCCCCCGATCACCACCACCACGGTACCTGTCGCGCTTGCCTCATGCTCCTGGCACCCCTGTGTGTGTGTGTGTGTGTGTGTGTGTGTGTGTGTGTGTGTGATTGTGTGTGTAACGACTCCTTTTTAAAGCTTCCAGAAAGGAAAAAGGGAAGCGAGATAAACAGGAGCAGGAGATGCTGAAACAAACCACACTGACCTAAAGGCCGCCCTGCACCATGGAACTGTTTTAGCCGCATGTCAAGGGGTTGCATTTGCGTCGCAGTTTTTTTTTGTGTCTGAATGTTTGTGTGTGTGTGTGTGTGTGTGTGTGTGTGTGTTTGGTGTCATAATCAAATCCACAGGCATTTTTTCGAACCCTTTCTGTGTGCGTTAATGTGTGTTTGTGTGTGTGATACTAACCGCAGGCGTCCAAGTCTGTTCATTAGCAGGCTTAGCTAGCAGAGGGAAGCATGTAAAGATGACTGCTATTAATTTAGCATCTCACTGGCCTCCCTTCCTCTCGCTCTCTCTCTCTCTCTCTCTCCCTCTCTCTCTCTCTCTGTCCCTCGCACACACATACACACACACAGCAATGACTGCCAATTCATTAAGTGAACGTTTGGAGCCCCAGACTGTACCAACTGGTAGAAGCTAACTAATCTGCACTGCGCCAGTGGAGAGAGAACGAGCCAGAGAAACAGATAACATTCACCGAGGGGGACATTCAGCCTCTGAAAACAACTATTAACATCAACATTTGGGAAGGCCTCAACTTCAGGAAGATAAACACACACTCACAAGTGCTGGCATTCGGCGGTGAATACAAATCGTAAAAAACATGCGGGAACTCGGGAAAGCAGTAGCTATAGGTGTGTAGTGGCTCTATGTGGCTTTTGTCCATTCTCCTCAGTCAGTGCTGTAGGAGAGAACTCACTTGCTGTTTATTGTCCCTCAGTTTCTTAATCATTGTCATGTTTGCCAGTTGGAGGCTGTGATTGGATGGACAATGCCAGTCTGAGGATGAAGGCTGTGTCTGCATGCAAGGCACAATGAGGCCTGCACTCTTCAGGGGCCATACACGCAGATACTAACAGGACTAGAACTTTTTTCACAAAAAGACAGGATATGACAACCACTGGTTGAACAATGTTGCCTTATATGGCTGGTTCAGACTACACAATATCAGCCCGATGATCAGCACCAGACACTATGTTGACCTTTGAGGGACAACGGAGAGTTTGCTTATTGCCGTTAGCAAGCTAGCTAGCTTAGAGAGGTTTTTTCCGTATGTTATAGATAGATAGATAGATAGATAGATAAATAGATAGATAGATAGATAGTAACTTTATTGATCCTGAGGGAAATTCAAGTTTCCAGCCTCACAGTTCCATAGTGCAAAACATGTTAGTAAAAAGGCAGTAAAAAAGTTAGTAGTACAAAGTACAAAAAAATATACCAGATATAAAAATACAAAGAGATGAAGAAAAAGTGAATATAGTGCAGAAGAGACAGTTAAAAATGAGTATAGTGCAGGGTAAGTCCAGTAGCTTAGTCTATGAAAGTGCACTGTGCATTATTATCTGTCCTGCAGACCATCCTCCTTTGTCCCCCCCGCCCCCCTTCCCTAGAGAGGTGTTGTACAGTTTGATGGCTCGGGGGACAAAGTTTTCCTGAGTCTGTCTAGTGGAGCACTTGGGGAGGAGCAGCCTGCCGCTAAACCAGCTCCTCTGTTTGGCGTTGACGGCGTGCAGAGGATGGCTGGCGTTGTCCAGTATGGCCAGCAGTCTGTTGAGTGTTCTTTCCTCTGCCACCGTCACCAGAGAGTCGAGCTCCATGCCGACGAGGTGTCCCTCTTAGTTGTGCTGCCCCCCCAGCACACCACAGTGTAGAAAAGGACGCTGGCTACCACAGATTGGTAGAACATCCGCAGGAGTTTTGTGCAGATGTTAAATGATCCCAGCCTCCTCAGGAAGTACAGTCTGCTTTGGCCCTTCCTGTAGAGGTGGTCAGTGTTTATTGTCCAGTCCAGTTTGTTGTCCAGCTGTAGCCCGAGGTACTTGTAAGTACCCACGACCTCCACCTCGTCCCCATCAAGCTGGACTGGTCTAGACTTCCTGAAGTCTATGACCATCTCTTTGGTGTTTGAGGTGTGCTATTGAAAGAAATGAGCAACTTTGAGAATAAAATGCCAGAGAGGGAAGGGATGTGGGGGTGTAAACAGCACAGTACAGAGCATTTAGAAAGAAGCTTGGTGGGTTATTGTGTCTCACTAGTGCCAGCATAACTTCCCAACGTGTTAGCCGTGATCTTGCCATGTGCAGTCTTTTCGCCCAACTAGCCGTGCATATAGCCACTACATCAAGCATTTAGCATCTATTATGTAAGGACACTCGGATAAACTTGACTGTGCCACTTTATGTTGTGACTCGGCCTTAGGGATGGTGTTAATGTCTTTTTTTATATTAAAAAAGCCTATGAAATGGCAAAGCCAACAATGCATTCATCCTACTAATAAGTATTATCTTTGTAGCTAAAGCCTGATAATATAGCTTATGTCTCTGCGCGCCATAGACCTCCATTATCATCCATAAACTTTTGCATACGCATAAAGAGCAGCGCCATTCATTACAATGGACACAGGAGGTGTAGTTAAGTCTTTGCAGTGTTTTATTTAAAAATGAACTACCCTTGCAGTCTTCCATTGTAATGAAGGAGTAGGTCACTCTAATGCAACAGTAAGACTCTTTAATGTGTTCTTAACAGTTGTTCTTTAGCGCAGAGGCACAATATAAGCTACTGTATAGATCAGGCTGTGGCAACAGACAAAACTTGTTAGTGAGATAAATTCACTGGTTGGTTTTGGGAGTTAATAATGATAAAAAGTTACAACAACAGCAGCCGTATTCCTCGGAGTTCTAAACACATTAAGAACAATGTGACACCTCTCCTGCTCTGAGAAGGTAGAAAGTATTATTTTGTCACTATGGCTGTTTTTTTTTGTAAAACTGCTACAGCCCAATTGACAAAAGGTACATCTCTTTACTTTGTTTTCTGTGAATCTTACCAACACTGCTGTCATGTACGCTGCTAACTCGTCGCTGCAGTTACAATTATGGGATGTAAATCCCTTAAGAACATTTGAGCATATCCAGTCTTGATCCATAGCAGGGGAGCCTGTGTGTATCCGTGTGTAAGTCTCCTTCACCATCTCCATAGCTGTGTTAATCACCCTCGCTGCCACTCACTCTCAAGGTCTTAGTGGCACTCTGTTGAGAGCTGCAATCCGCAATTCAAATAGAAACAAAAAAATGGTGTTGCAGCCACATTAAGCAGCTCAGTGAAGCACTGGTCGTCGACTAAAACAGGGCACTCTGATTTCGGTGGGGTAGGTCATTACTTTGCTAATCCTACTTAAACTTAGTTTATAGGTTAAAATTGATATTCAAGCTACAAGAGCATTAACGTTTAGCAGCAGAGCTGACTCGTGACATGGATGTACAGCAACATTAGGGGTGAGAAGATACGACAGAGGAGTCAAAGCTAAGACGAAGGTTAGACTGCAATTTATTCATTTAGTTGTACTTACCGTAGATCCCTTTTACAGGAAAAGATAGAACGGCAGAGCTGCAGTGGGAAAGTTTTACTTTTAATTAAGAATGAGGACCAGTTCTTCCACTTCTGCAAACTTATATTAAAGCAGCAGTAGGCAAGATTAGAGCAAATATGATTAAAAAGTTATTTTTATAAAATGGGGACTATATCCTGACATGTAGTGCATGAGGCAGATAATCTGAGAAAAAAAAGCATGTGCCTCTGTGTCCTCCGGTGCTCCTAATGGTATCTGCAGGGTTTCGCAGACCGAAGGAAAACAACCAATCAGAGCCGAGCTGGTGCCTTGCCGTCTCTGAGCAGCTGTCAATCACTCATGACCTCCGATCAAACGGTAAAACTAGGCAGCACTGATCAAATATGAGTCAAGATTCTGTTACGCCTATTTCTCACGTAAATAAACATCTTGTAGTGTATTGTTTAGCTGTAAAATTAGAAAGTTTGTTACCCGGCAGCCATGTTTAGATCAGTTGAGGAAATACCAAGCACCGCCCACCAGCCGGAGCACCACCAGAAAACTACCAGATGTTTCTGAAAACATTTTATGCAAGAAATATGCATTAGAGTAACAGAATTTTGATTAATATTTGATCAGCGCTGCCTAGTTTGACTGTTTGATCAGAGTACACGAGTGATTTACTGCTCCGTTGAATGAACAGCCAATAGGAGCGCTCTCTCTCTGAAATGACCTGTGATTGGCCAAAGTCTCCCGTCACGGGCTAGATTTTTTAAAGCCTGAAAACAGAGCCATGAAGAGGTGCAGAAGTCTTGAATTACAATATGCCGAAAAGTTATCATGGAATTTTTTTCCAATGATGCCATAACCATTCTGCCTACCCCTGCTTTAAACTTCAATTAATATTTCAGAGTGAGAGTAAGGCAGTGCTTTGCACGACATCTTTTTTATCTTCTTCGGTTTAATCACCGACTTCCAAGGCAAAGGCAGATCCTTGTTTTCTCATCATTCATTGTTTATTATTTAGGTCTACGATAAAGCCATAGAAAGCCACCACCATGACTATCTGTTTCAGGGATTGGTTCTTCAAGTTTCCAATTTCATGCGGGTAAACACATTTTTACCCTCCTTTCTTGAAGTGCAACCTGATTGAGCGAAACATGAGAGAAAGTCAATTTCACACCACATTCATCGGTGGACATCAGACAAATCAGTTTATTAGCAGTGAATCCCAAATGAAGACTTGTAACTTAGAGACGGCAGTGTCCTCACATGTGTAGCTGCTTCTCACACTCAACTTGACCTCCTTAAAGTCCACTGAGACGGCACTTTTCTGTTGATAATTCATTGCCATGCTTACCAAATACTCTCTTCTTTCAAATTTATCAACCGTGAGAGTGTGTAGGAAAGGACCTTTAAAATGTCCACTGATTTCGGTGTGTGTTTATGTGTGTGCATGAGAGAAAGAGAGCGAGAGAGAGGGGTAGAAAGAGAAAAAGACAGAGAGACAGTGGAGGAGAGAGAGAGCGGTGAGCATGTGTGCATGATGAACATAATTAACTTGGATGAGGCTGAGAGTAAGATGAGGGCAGGGCAGCTTTAAAGCTTTGTCAGACCATACTGACCTTGGTAACAAAGGCTTTCTGCCCAAAGTTATTAACAATAATTGGACCTAATTATATGATGTATGAAAAGAGGAGGAAATTGCAGAGGAGTGTTCAATTGAACTGTCGTTAGAAAGCCTGGAAAATGGCACAATAACAGGTCAAGTGGAACCAGTGCTCTATGTGTTTATGTGTACGTGCATCGGTGTGTGTATGTGGATGTGTGCCTGCATGCGTCATGTGTCCTTATACCTCCGGCTTCTGAAAAGTAAAGCTTCCTGTCACTATGAAAGCTTGGCAGGTCACAAACCTATGTCGCTCCTGAAAGGAAGAATAAAAAGATGGAAATAACATCTGAATATGTTGAATCGGTGTGAATAAGTCATACATTTTTTGAGCCAAAAACTTAATCAGTTTCATTGCAACAAACCTTTGTGAAAACGAGACAAATTGACAATTTGACCTCTGATTAAAATTTTATGTTGAAGGGTTGGGTAGAGAGACGGAATCAGATTGAACATGGATAACATAAGACAGTATTTTTACAGTATTTGTGAGGCTTATTGAAAATACTCTCAACTGAAAAACTGAAAAATCATATTGAAAAACCTGCTTCACTACGAGCGGCACGAGATTTCACTGGAGATGCTGATATATAAGGTTTACATACTGTTGAAAATGTAGGAGCTGTCGCTCCTTTCATCTCTGTATTTGAGATTTATAGGCTGAAGAAGCTAATAAGACCTGAAAGACATTGCTGGAAAAGCTAGAAGCCAAACTAATGCTGTCAAAGCTGGAAGTTGAGATGGATTGTCTAGAGGGGCTGAAAAAATATATACTTTGTATTAATATCACTGCCATTATAAGAAATGATGAAAAAAAAGCACAATATTTTAAAAAAAAGTTTAATATAACCATAAGAGAGAGATAAGCTTAATATTTTAAAAAGCATAAAGGTTGAGAAAAAGTTGAATAAAAGAATAAATGTCCTTAAGTACAGTCAGGGCTGCCTTGATATTA
>CAKAOH010020530.1:0-14465 GCA_916701665.1 Sebastiscus tertius
AAGTGATTTATTTATTCATATGAATAAATAAATCACTTCATAATTTATCACTCCATTTTTTTTTTTATTCACATCAATTTCCATCACCTCCATTTGTATCAATTAATCATTGTTACTTCCGGCCCTCATATGAGCCATTTCTGGCAGAAATGATACAATGAAATGACTCCATTCTACAGCCGTTATCAGTAAAGTTAGGCGGCGCTTGTTATTAATACCGGGACACTCCTGATTCCACAAAGCGGGGTCAGCCGCTAAAATCAAGGCGTTCTCTTAATACATCCGGGGACAGCGGGACAGGTTCGGACACACGCCGGTCACAGTTAACAGGCGAACCCAAAAAGTTGAAAATTGAAAGAACGCATTGCGTCGAGCTCCTTCATTGGCTGCCGGCACACAACGTAAAATATCCAATGAGCCGCCATATTAGGAAGCCAAACCCCTTCTTTCATTCGGATAAGAAAAGGCAGGATATACTTCCTTCCAGGATAGTTATAGGAAGTCGCTGTTGAGCGCTGGAAATTTAAATATTGTTTTGGTTTTGAGTATTATCTCGGGTTATTTAAAGTCTTAAAAAAATGGCGACCGCGGCTGCAACTCCGACCGGGCAGAGAAGCACCACGTGCGGCAGCGGCGGCGGCGGTACACCGCTGAGCCCGACCAGGATCACCAGACTGCAGGAGAAACACCAGCTCCGGGAGCTCAACGACCGCCTGGCTGTTTACATCGACACAGTCCGTAGTTTGGAGTCTGAAAACGACGTGCTCCACCTGCAAATCAGCGAGAAGGAGGACGTGAGGAGCCGGGAGGTGACCGGACTGAAAGCCCTCTATGAGACCGAGCTAGCCGACGCTAGACGGTGTCTGGATGAGTCCTCTAAGGAGCGGGCCTGGCTGCAGATTGAGCTGGGAAAGATCAAATCCGAGCATGAGCAGCTTCTGCAGAAGTAAGCCTTTAACACTTTAATCACGTTCTAATAGGGAACATGGAACTCTGGGATAATTAGCTAAAAGGCTACAACGTTCTACTGATTTTGATTTTCGAGCCACTTTTGCAACATTACGTTCGAACGTTCTGAGGTTACGTTCCATCTGCTGGGCGCGTCACTCAAACTCGGCCTGTAAAAATAAAACAACATACTTTTGTTTTTTATGTCCCTTTTAGTTCGTTTTGTGGCTCGTTAAAAGTCACTCATCTGTTTTATTTAATTAGAATCAGTAACTTAAGTTATGCATTTTTAAAATGGTAGAAATAATTAACTATATTTACAAATTATTGATTGACAATGGCCTTTATACCCGCCCACCATTGTCAGAGAATAGATAGATAGTAACTTTATTGATCCCGAGGGAAATTCAAATTTCCAGCATCACAGTTCCATAGTGCAAAACATGTTAGTAAAAAGGCAATAAAAAAGTTAGTAGTACAAAGTACAAAACAATATACCAGATATAAAAATACAAGAATAAATGTCAAGCCTTGTCTTTTAAAATGTGACTTTTACGACGTATGTCTAAATAAATAAATGATAAATGATCGAATAGGTTTACCAACCAATAAACAAATTAATTTAGAGAAATGTACCTGTGGTTTAATTAGACTGGCAGATAACGAAAGCGTTCAATGAAGGCAACATGGTGCCTTCACGGTCTAGTGGTAGTATCTGTTATGAGGAAGACCCAAACACTGGCTCAGAATGAAAGTGCTTTTGGTAGCTCTGATTGAATTGGTATGCAGAATTAGCCCACTGTGTGTTGAGGAAATATTCATCAGACATGCATATTACATCATTTTAATATCCAAATTATATTTATTTAGGTTTAGTTTAGTCACTTGTACGCACGTTTGTGTGTATTCCCATTTGTCTGTCAGCAACTGTTACTCACAGCTGTTGACCAAAAGTGCACGAGTAGACAATGTGGAAGGTTTTCCTCCTGAAAGTGATCAAATGTGTAATTAATTGTTAAAAAAAATGCTAATGTTATTTCCCTTAATAAACACCAAGCAGTGTTGTGTTGAGACACCCACAGCTGTGTGTTTTCATGTTTCTTTGGCTGCGCATGAAACCAAATGAGCTAAAAACAACTTTCACCAGTGTGTGTAATAAGAGTGTTGCAGAGGTCCACTGTTGTTGCTAAATGAATGTATCGTGACTCTGTGAAAAGAGTAGCCCCCCAGATACACATTTACTACACACAAGTGCTGCTCAGTGTGAGGAGTCAGGTGGGGAGCTGCTGAGTGTTGTTGAACAGAGGAAGTAGTGTGTGTGGTCAAACACTCTGACAGGTGGCAGCCAGTGACAGCTGGTTTGAGTCTCTTGGCCAGTTGACGTAACCCATTAGCCCACCTCATCTTGATTTTCAACACATCTTGTAACTGGATTGTGTATTATTTACTTTACAGACATTAATACTGCTTATCTACACCGATCAGCCATATCATTAAGACCACTGACAGGTGAAGTGAATAACATTGATTATCTCCTTACAATGGCATCTGGCAGTGGGGGGGATATATTAGGTAGCAAGTGAACATTTTGAACTTTGTGTTTGAAGCACAAAAAATGGGCCAGCGTAAGGATGTGAGTGACTCTGACAAGGGCCACATTGTGATGGCTAGACGACTGGGTCAGAGCATCTCCAAAACTGCAGCTCTTGTAGGATGTTCCATGTCATTAACATGCGTCCTGAGTGAGCCGAACACAAGTGGACAGCTTTAAGTACGTCTGTTCACACCTGGCATTACAATGCGTCTCCACGTCTTTACGTACACACTGCTAAAAGAATGTGGCCATATGTGGCCCAGACCACCTCTGAATGTGGTCTGAAAGATCTGATCTCAATGCGTCTTGATTGCGTTCACACCTGTACTTAGAGCTGTCCACTTGTGATCTAATCACTGAAACCAGGTCTGAACGGGGCCTTCGTCAATGTGCTTTTATATTTTGTCTGATCATTGATTTTAAAGGTGCTAAATACGTGATTGGAGCATTTCTATTGCCTCTCAATATGGTGACGACGAGCTGATTGCTCGTAGTGCAAACAACGGCGAAAGTGCTGACAGAGATAACCAAGTTTTACCTAAGGGGGAACCAAAAGGGTGGATGCTAGTCTTCCGTTTTACGATTTTGGTTGCATTCTATCTAGAGACTTGCTTCCTAATGTAATTATAACTTATTGTCTTTTATGAAAGTATTTTAGGTATGTGTTGTGCACTGGTGTGGTCTTACTGAGAGTGTTCCTGTGAAGAGAGAGGACGCTGGAGTCAGTGGTTTTTCGCCTCCCAGCTAATGTTTCTCAGTAAAACGTGAAAAAGAACAAACATACCACTCTGCATTCCACTCATAGTTTGTCCACTTCAGCAGCAGTCACACTCGCCCGTTGTAACCCTCAGGCACACCACGAGAAAATAACCGGTCTCTGTCCCAGCAGAGCTCCACCAACACACATACCTCACAAACCCATTGATGACACAGTTCCGCTGTTGACTTAGTTAACCCAGGCTCAGAGCCGGGAAACAGATGTTCAACCTGTTTTTGAAAGTGAAATATGTGGCTTTGTGTATATTTTTTAATCAAAGCATTCATGGCATAAAAATAATAATTTTTTTTTTTTTTAGGGATGCTCAAAAAAGAAAAATCTTCTTAACTGATATCCGACCCTCGTTAACCGATGCTTAACCGTTAACCGTTAACCGTTAACAAGATTTGTGCCTCGCATGCAGCAGTGCGTCAGCTGCAGGAGCACAACAGATATTCGTTGACGGGAGTCCCTAGTTTACCCGTCCGGGAGCGTTAACAGTTAAACGGTTAATTATTGACATCCCTATTTTTTTAAATGCAAAATCGCATAATAAAATATATTTGCAGTCCAAATATAACATAAATTAGCTTTTCTTCTAGTTCTGAGCTCTTCTGGCCACCAGAGGACGCTGTTTACGTTGGTAAAGTTTCTGTTCTGTGTTATTACTGACAGGCAGTGGATGTGGGTGTTGTCTGCCCTCATAGATTGAGGAAACAAAATATTAGAAACAAACACTGTCGTCCACATGCACTCACCATGCCTTTTCATCTTCCTTCCAGCTACAGCAAAAAGGACTCTGAGGCAGCAGGAGCCCAAGCCAGGCTGAAGGACTTGGATGCTCAGCTGAACTCCAAAGAGGCCATGCTGGCCACAGCGCTGTCTGAGAATAGAGCCCTGGAGGCCGCACTGGCCGACCTGCGAGAACAGCTGCAGGAGGTACAGTACTGCTGAAGGAGTTTCCTTTCTATTGTACGTGTTCCTTTTGACCTGTGAAGGAGTGATGCAAAGAGATCAATTGTGCTTATTACAAAAGTATATTTTTGTGTGCTTTTATGACTTATTTTCTATTTCTTTTGTGTGTGTTGTCAGTTGGATACAGGTCTCGCTCAGGCCAAGAAGCACCTTGCAGATGAGATGCTGCTGCGCGTCGACATGGAAAACCGCTGCCAGAGTCTGTCAGAGGAAATGGTCTTTCGCAAGAGCATGCAAGAGGAGGTCAGAATATGACATTTACTCAAGTCACAGTGGACGTATACTTAGACTTATTTGCACTGTTGTTATACATATTTCTCATTTAGATTTTCTTATGATTTCTCTATTTTTATGTATATATATTTTTATTCTAGAATGGGAGCAAAACGTAACTCAATTTCCCCTCGGGGATCAATAAAGTATTTCTGATTGTGATATTTATTTCCTTGCCGGAGAGAAGGGAAGTTCGTCCCAAAGCTTTGCGCTGTATTTATAACCTCCACATTAAAGAAGATTTTCTTTTTTTAAATTAAATTGAATGTTCTTTCTATTTACTATTTTTTTTTATTTGTTCAACCTAACCAGTTTTGACTTGAGTTAATCAGTACAGGATCAAACCTGAGAATACGGCCTGAAAGCCGCTAACTGTGTGCTATGCTGCAGGAAGCAAAGGAGTCCCGGCAGCGGTATGAGAACCGACTGGTGGAGGTGGACTCTGGACGGAAGGAGGAGTATGAATATAAACTGACTCAGGCCCTGACCGACATGAGGGCTCAGAATGAGGAGCAGATCAAGATCTACAAGGACAACATGGAGAGCACCTACGCGGCCAAAGTATGAACACGCACGCACGCACACGCTGTCAGCACATACACAACATATTATGGTACATATTCTCCACTCGCATAATAATCCACTTAGGGGTGGGCGGTATACCGGTTTCATCACTGTCAACGGTGTCACGTTCGGCCACGACATGGATTTTGCAATACGGTTATTACTGTTTTGGTTTAGCGCACACACACACACACACACACACGACGGAAATACAACACCCGATAAACTATGTCGCACCCACACAGGATGTCTATGGTTACGTAGACTTTGTCGCGGAACCTTTTACTATTCATTTCAGTGCCCATGTTAACAGGTTAGAGCCGCTAAACAGACCGGTTGAGCAGCGGCTCACAGAACGCATTGCTGCTGCGGAGCTGCTAGCTCTTAACAGATCGTTTTCACGGTCTATTTTTGGATGAGAACTGCGCGCATGACGCGGAAAAAATAGGTGACACACGGCGAATCTCTAGATTAGCCGTGCTGTTCACGGTCTGTGTGTCTTCTGCAAGGTCTGAAATTAACTTTTTTCACTTCCTGCCACTGTGGCAGACCAGTATGCCACAAAGAAAGGTTATCTGACACTTTTGAAATCTCTGCGCTAAATGAAGGAATAACATTTTAGATCCGATGTCATTCAATGTTTGATATCTTTACACAAAAAACATTAAATGTATGGTAAATTACAGTGTTTGAATTACACCCTAGCTTCCGGAGAAGCCCTATTTTTGTATTACTGTACTTTACTACACTTCTGCCAGTACAGGGATGACAACTTCAATGCTTTTACTAACCTTTAATCATTTCCAGCAGCTCCCTTTAGTTTATCTTAAGTTGGTTTGCAGAACATTTAACACAAGCACAGATTTCACATGAGTCTTCTGCTCACAGTGTTACATAACACCACATCGACTGGGCCTCTTTGTGTGATCCAGTAAAACTTGAAAACAAAAAGACAACCCTTAAAGGTCTCATATTGTAAAAAATTTGATTTTCATGTATTTTATATTATGAAGCAGGATTAAGTGCTTTATAAATACTGTTAAAATATCAAAACGCTCAATATAGGGAGAAATACACACAGCCCGTATTCAGAAATTGTGCGTTTGAAAACAAGCCGTTAGGATTTCTGTCCATTTGTGATGTCACAAATATACAATATATAGATTATTACATGGTTTTAAACATAAACATTCTAAATGTGTCGCAGTCTATTTCCTGTTGCAGTGTATGTAAATAACATCAGCTGACAGGATGTAAACATGGACCCAAATTGTTGCCTAGCAACGCAATTCTGCTCAAATGGAAAGGAAAATAAAGTTTTTTTTGAACATTACAGGATATAAACATGTTCTAGTAGAAACACAAAATACAAGCATGAACCTGAAAATGAACACGATATGGGACCTTTAACATCAGATGTGAAGTGAAGATAATTATTTGGCAGCACTCAAACCAGAAAAACACAGCTGCTGGAAATACTGCTGCTATGATAAATTATGAAAGGTGACAAAATACATGCACTCGTATGCAAGCAACACGTTGCTAACTAACTTCCTGCAGGTCAGGAAGTGAGTGACGCTGCTCAGTTCCTCTTTCAGGGTATGATGAGAATGAAACAGTGTTGATGTGTTGATGTTGCTGACGCTCAAACCATCTTTGTTTTTGTCTCCAGCTGGACGACCTGCGTCGGTTGGCTGAGATGAACGGAGCATCGACCAACATGGCCCGCGAGGAGCTCAGAGAGTCCACCTTGAGGATCGAGAGCCTCACTGCCCAGCTGACAGGAATGCAGAAGGAGGTTGGTTGGCATTTTATTTTACTTTTTATTTTTTTAATAGAATTAGAATTGGTATCCTAAGCAGTCATATTTGATAAAACCCTCTAACATCCGAAGCAGACCGCATTTATCTCAATGCTGAATCTTAATATCTTACCATTTCCGAAACTGTAAACCACATGTTTGTGTGGCTTAACCTAGTTTGTTTTCAAGAGCAGCTGATTCTTCAGTCTGTCAATTCCGTTTATCAGACTCTTCTCTCAAGGTCCATTACAGTTCTGAAAGCTATTTATAATATCACTGCCACATCTACACGACTAGATCTGACTTTGCATGTCATTTTTAGTCGCTTGCACCAGTGCATGTAAACGTAAAATTTCGAGCCCTGCATTGAGTTTTAATTTTCATCTGAGCAATGATTTTATTGAAGCAGGTATCCAAGCTTTTTTTAAATGACATGATAAAGTCTTACCTGTGACGCATGGGCATCATCGCCACCTCACACTCTGACCTCCTCGTCTTTATTCAGACTCGTGGTTGGCGCGATCGTATAATGGAGCTGGAGACGGCGTTGGCTCAGGAGAAAGACAAGAGCCGCAAAATGCTGACAGACAAAGACCGCGAGCTGGCTGAGATCCAGGCCAGGATGCAGCAGCAGCTCAATGACTACGAACAGCTGCTGGATGTTAAACTGGCGCTGGACATGGAGATCAACGCCTACCGCAAACTTCTGGAGGGAGAAGAAGAAAGGTGAGAACCCAGGAAGTTCGTCACAGCATCAGTTGAATTTCTACTCCATGTTTTTAAGTGACCTGGATCTCTAACTGTGGTGTTTCCTCTCCCCCCAGACTGAAGCTGTCTCCCAGTCCTTCAGCTCGCGTCACGGTGTCTCGAGCCTCGTCCAGCAGCCGCAGCGTGCAGACCACCAAGGGAAAGAGGAAGCGCGTCGATGTGGAGGAACAGGAGGCGAGCAGCTCGGTGTCCATCGCTCATTCTGCCTCGGCCACAGGACCGGTCTGCGTCGACGAGATCGACACAGACGGCAAGTTCATCTGCCTCATCAACAGTGGAGATGAGGTGAGCTCCCGGGCTGTTAGACGTTGCATGGTTTTAGTTCTTTAATGTTCATGTGGTGGTTATGGGTGACCCCGAATAGTCGACTAGTTTCTAGCAGTGGCGGGGAAATGTGGTCATGAAACAAAGGATCATTCCTTTCTGTCTATATGGGGGCGCTGAATGTCTGATTTTACATAGGATTGCTTGTTTTCTCCAAGTGAATCATGCTGTATAGTCTATTTTGGTATAAATATCAGCCTATTAGTAATACTGTTTGAGTATAACCTTTGTATCTGACTGATTTCTTTATTGTGTCAATGATTGTTTGTCTCAGGATCAGGCAATGGTCGGTTATGAGATGATTAAGACGATTGAAAATGCTTCAGCCACCTACAAGTTCACACCCAAATATGTCCTGAAGGCTGGCCAGAAAGTCACGGTAAGAGTTTGTCTTTAGTTAGATTGTAATCATTTGCTGCTGAACCTGTTCAGGAGTGATATCCATCTAAAAACATATCAAAAAGAATACTGAGTTGAATATGAGGAGGGCCTTTGGGGCTGTTTGCTTTGTGCAGGTTTGGGCGTCTGATGCTGGTGTGGGCTCCAAACCTCCCACAGACCTCGTGTGGAAGAACCATTCCTCCTGGGGTTCAGGAGTGGACGTCCATGTGGTGCTGATCAACCCTCAGGGAGAGGTGAGACCACACACACACACATCCACCATCTCCATCCCCTGTACTCTGTTTTTGTCTATTGATCTGCTATCACCATCTCTAGGCTGGTGTAACAGTCACCCATCCATCCACACATCTGCTTTTTGTTGTCAGATTTTTCTTTCTGGTTTGTCAACCAGTTGTGGATTACTTGTGTGTGTGTTGTGTGGCAGGAAGTGGCAAAGAGAACCACAACATACAAGACCGCAATAGAAGAGGAGTTTGAGGAAGACGATAACGGAGTGGAGGCCATCGACGAAGATCTCTACCTCCAGCAGGTGAGACCGTCAGCTTCGCTCTCAGCTCAGTACAGACATTTCCTCGGATTTAAATCCAACTACTTAATGTGCATATGTTTAAAAACATTTTATGGACCCTTGCTATATATGAACACATTTTTTTTACTCTAAAGTTGGGCATACACTGTACAATTTCTAGCCGGTTTCTGGCCTGCAGGAGCCGACCGGTTGTGTTTTTTTTCTAATTTACACATCCAGTGTGAGCACATAAATCGAGAGCTTTGGCTTAACATCGCAAACGATCTACCTGTACAGTAGGAGTTACACAACAACATGTCTAAATCGTACAGTGTATGCCTGGCTTAAGACTGCAAGTTTATTTCCTAACATCTCAGCCTTCCTTTTCAACCCTCAACGTTGATGTAGATTTAAGGTTGTGTGTTTTACTAGCCAAACATTTGTAGCATTGTGTTTTGAATGTTTGTGTGCAGGAGGACCCTCGCACTGCGAAGAGAGGCTGCTCCATCATGTGATTCCACTGAACACAACCAGCCACCACCTCCTCCTCCTCTGAGCCCAGCCAGTCTGCTGCCAACTGTAATACTAGAAATATTTTTCTATCTTTTGTAGTGTATTTCAATACAAAATGGTTTTATTTCTCATAAAAATGCAAAACTGATTTTAGTAAATGTATTTTCATCTAAAAAAAAAAATAATGTGGTTGTTGAACAAAATTTGTAGTTCAGAACATTTTTTTTTTTTTTTTATATAAAACCATGCAACAAGTAGCTAAACTCAAGGACCGACTGTGTCTTTTTAAGAAAACAAGTATGTGATTTTTGTAATGGATTTTAATTTAGTTATTTTATTTTATCTTATTATATTATTGATGCTATATTTTAAGCTACAAGAAAAGTCACAGGATGTCAGTGATTAGATTAGTTTAGGGGCTGGTTTAGCTCAATTTGCTCAAAATCCTACTGTATTATTATTTAAAAAAAAAAAAAAAAAAAACTTGGAAAAAATATGCACTGAAAGGACAAATACACTAAAAGCTCCACAGTAACGGGAGTTGATGTAATAGATTACTCTTCCCCCATCAGTCTGGACCTGGACTTGACAAAATGTCAGAATATGGAAACTTGTTAATGGCATTTTTCTAGTATCTTTAGAAGGAAAAAAAAAGAGATACTGTGATGGTTTGATTGTATTCATAAGGAAGTCTGAGGACAGTTGAAGTTTGTAGTTGAATTATCTTAATGCCCCTTTTATGTAAGATTTGAAACTGTGGCATTGATGACTCCTCATGGTAGTACGAAAAAAGATCTGACCTGCGAACTGAAAACTAGTCTGCCTCAATTTTTCGTCTCCTTATTCTACAACTAAAACGCGTGCCATCGGAATAATTTGATTCCACAGAGGCTGTAATGTACGACGGAGTATTAGGGCCACATTGAGGGAAAATAAATAAATCTGAGATTTTTGAGAATAAAGTCGTAATATTACGAGAATAAGTCATAGGTTTACGAGGAAAAAAGTCGGATTATTGTGAGAATAAAGTCATAAGTTTAAGAGAAAAAAGTTGTAATATTGTAAAGTAGTAATTTTACGTGTTATTTCAGAGGGGAAATAGAGCAGCTGTGTGAAAATGAGTGTCTTGTGAAGTTATACTTTAGTTTAGGTTTCACAAATAATGAAATACACATTGGCAAATCAGCACCACATCATCATAAGTATTAGGAAATTGAAAAGATTGTGCAAGAAACAGCGTTCATTTCTTAGAAAGAACCACATGGACCTGATGGGGAAACTGGCTCTTTTGTGGAGGAGGAAACTACTTTTTTTCTCATGAAATTACGACTTTATTCTCGTAATATTACGACTTCATTCTTAAAATCTCAGATTTTATTTTTCTCCCCTCAATGTGGCCCTAATACTCCGCTGTGGTAATGTGATGTCATGCAGCAGTTTCACTCCACTGACTTTAAATCATCGTTGCACCACAATTGAGAAGTGTTGATTGTATTCTTAACTTTTGATATTTTATTAAGTGTTTGAAGTACTTTTTGTTTTGGTGTGTTTTATTATGCATGCTATGGCTGTAATTATCATAGTTGAATGATTAAACAAGTTTTCTTGTACGTGTGTGTTGTACTTACATCATTCTAACGGGTCTATGTAGAAGACGGGATTAGTCAGTTAGTTAGTATGAAATAGATATATTAGTGATTATTAAAATATGCAAATAATGATGCTGGATAACAAAAGTAAATGCATATATTCTTTCATTTATTTAATGATTGACAGCAGCACCTAGCATCAGATATGTGGTGGATAGCTGTTGCCATTGTTTTGAAACAAATCTGTAAAGGCTGCTAATATGTATGATATATTATATATATAAAATATATATATATATAATATATTATACACAGACATATATATAATATATAATATCCATATATAATTATATCCATAATTATACTGTAGTATATGTAATATGTATAAACCATATATCTATATTATATATAGATACACACACATACGTATATAATATATATATATTATATACACACACGTACATATATATTAACGGGGCTAGAATGGACATTCAAATATATATTTATATATATTATGGCATGTCGTTCAGGAAATTGTTTATTATTATAATGTGAAATTTGAGAATATTGAATGACCCAGAATATATGGAATGAAATCCTGAATATATTGAATGAAATATATGTATATATAATTCTGACTTGAATGGAATATCCATTCTAGCCCCGTTAGTTAATGAGAGGCTCTTCTAATAGCCAGTGCAGAGAACATGTAGGCTTTTGTCTCTTCCATTTAAAAATGTTAAAAACATTATTTATGTTTGAGTCACATCTTACAGAGATAAAAAAAACAAAAAACATGCATTTAGAAAGCATGTGTCTGGTGGAATGATAATAAAAACTTGATCCTTGGACATGTTGTCCTCCTGAGGCATGTTGGACATGTTGTCCTCCTGAGGGCGCTCTGAGTTCACCACCAGCTGTCTACGTCACATGATGTTATCACGTGACTGTCAGCTGACAAACCACAACAGGAAGAGAGTTTCCTCTTTACTGTTGTTGTCTAAACATGTTCACATCTTATTCGATCTTATTGCATTCAGAATATGACGGAGAAGCAGAAGCTCCAGCTGCTACTTGGATCTAAATAACGTTGGTTCTGTTTTCTGCGGGTTGAAGGAGGTTTAACGGTATAACGTTGCGTTGCTGTTTGTTCTGCAGGAAGCAACCAAACTACATTATAAAACCTGCTAAGTGAAGCTAATCTTCATTATAAAACGAGGTACGTAAACATTAAGACACGACTGAAGGCTTTTCTTGTATAAACTTGATACGTTTGTTGATTCGGCATATATGAAACCTTCCAAATATTATTAAAATTTGTCAGAATATAACAAAAATATGACTTAAAATCGCTTTTAACAAAGTTAGAGCAGTTTCATGCATAGTTCAATCTTAACCATCCTGAAACACACATATTTAGTTTCCTTTGTAACGTGAAGTTTGGTAAGTTTGATAGGTTAACACACACAAACTCATCGTTTTACTAGAATTTGTGTTTTATGAAGAAGATATAGTCTTAATATATAGTTCCATTTCTTTCTTAAAAACATTAAAGTTCCCATAATATGGTAATTTTCAGGTTCATACTTGTATTTTGTGTTTCTACTAGAACATGTTTACATGCTGTAATGTTAAAAAAAACACTTTATTTTCCTCATTCTGTCTGTCTGAATATACCTGTATTTACCCTCCGTCTGAAACGCTGCGTTTTAGCGCATTTCAACGGAATTGCAACGGAATTGCAACGGAATTGCGTTGCTAGGCAACAGCTTGGGTCCATGTTTACTTCCTGTCAGCTGATGTTATTCACATACACTGCAACAGGAAATAAACTGGGACACATTTAGAATGTTTATGTTTAAAATTGTGTCAAGGGTCTAAATATTGTATATTTGTGACATCACAAATGGACAGAAATCCTAACGGCTTGTTTCAAACGCACAATTTCTGAATACGGGCTGTGTGTATTTCTCCATATGTTGAGCGTTTTGATAGTTTAACAGTATTTATAAAGCACTTAAACCTGCTTTATAATATAAAAGACATGAAAATCAAAAAAAAATGTCAGACCCTGCTCACGAAAAAATAAAGAAGCATTAAAATATAGTGCAACATCACAGACATTTATATGGTCAGAACAGTTTAACTGAATGATAACAGAAGACCAAACAGATGAGGTTTTTTTTCTGGTTGTAAAGTAACAGGAAACACGTATTGTATGTTGTATAACGTAAACGTATGTTGTATTAACTGAATTGTACATTGTGCCTGGCAGGATCAGAGGTCACCATGGGGTCAGCAGTAGAGAGGACAGACGAGCATGTGAGAGAGTATCTGATCTACCGCGGCTTCACCAGCACTCTGAAACACCTGGACACCGAGGTCAAAGCCGACAAGGAGAAAGGCTTCAGGGTACGGCTGATGGACATATGGATGAATCTGTTTTTGTCTGAAGAATTTGGTTCTTTTCCCTAACCTAAGAAATAGATCTGTATTTTTAGGTTCTAAAACATCTTCTGTTTGCAGGTGGATAAGATCATCGATCAGCTGCAGCAGTTTGTCCACAGCTTTGACTTGTTCGGTCTGAAGGAGTACTGGCTTTACCTGGACAGACGTCTGTTCTGCAGACTGGAGGATGTCTACAGATCAACAGTCAACAAGCTGAGAACCAGCCTGTACAGATACTACGTCATCAACACCATCCAGGTAACATCCTGTAGTCGAGAAATCAAGTACGAACAGTTAAAAAATCTCTCTTGTACAACCACGCCTTCGTCCTTTTGTTTTCCTAGAAAGGAAACCTGGAGAGGACTCAGGAGTTCTTCCAGAAGCAGGCATTAGAGCTGCAGAGTCAGGTCGAGTGGCGTGATTGGTTTATCCTGCCGTTCATCCCCACGCCCGAGCAGAACCCCGCCTTCTCTCCGTACTTCTCCCGCCAGTGGTCCGACACCTTCCTGGTTTCACTGCATAACTTCCTGTCGGTCCTCTTCCAGTGTATGCATATCCTTCAGCTGAAGTAGTTTGCAGTTTAATGTTTGTAGCTGCATTAAATTTAACAATAAAGATGTTGTAATGCATGTCGGAAACTCTAAAGGGCGCCACACTGATCCACTGAGTCTGTGTGCCATTTAAACTCTGGATTTGCTGGTTTCCAGTCCTTAACTGGTTCTCACCCCAGCCGGTCCTGCTGAGTTTCGATGCCGAAGTCCAAAAGATGACGAGCGTGACAGAAGAGAACGAACAGCTCCGCCAGCTGGTGAGAATAAAATAGTTAAAAAAATGTTTTGTAACACTTCATTTTACAGGTCCGCAAACTTCATGGTAATTAGGTGAAAACCTGTTAGAAGTTTCTTAGGAATTACTGACAAATTACCCCAATATTTACCTCAAAATGTATCGAAAATGACTTTATTATAAACATTATTTGATAATTATGTGCTGAAATAGCA
>CAKAOH010020530.1:14485-39640 GCA_916701665.1 Sebastiscus tertius
ATATATATATATTTATAATTTATTTGATCTGGGTTCAGATTTCTTGAAGGTATAACTTTTCATCAGTGACTTTTTTTGGATTTTACTGTATATGCATTTTAAAGATGCTTTTGTACAACATTTTAAGGTTTCCCTTCTTGCTTAAAACTGTATTTTTTATGTATTATTGATATTTTGTATTGCATTTGTACTTGTACTTTTTGTTGTACCTTCTTGAATTGTTCATTTCTTTGAGATGTTTATCACCCTGGGCGGGTTGGATGGTTAACCGCATCTGTCAACATAGAGCCTGTCAGCCTATTGGTGTGTACATTGCTGTGTATATATGGTAATCATTGTTGAACATTTTGACTGGAAGAATGTTGTCTATTTATGTTTTGTGGCTTGGAATCAGTGCAGGCATTGTTTTTTTTTCACTGATGCAACATTTGATGTGAATAGTCCTCATTATTTTTTTTCAACTGTCCCATGCTGACGTTTGGCTGGGTGGTATTGAGGTATCATACAGTATGTCTCGTTGTAGTATCTGACCCATCTGTCTTGTCGTATCTCTTCCAGCTGTTTGCCCTGCAGACGGAGAGTCGGGACCAGAGGGATGTAGACGAGATGGTCCACCACAAGCTGCCGGTGTACGTCCAGAACATGGACCGTCTGGGAGACACTGAGCTGTGAGACACTAACATCTCTGTCTTTATTGATGACTGGCTACAACTAAGATGGCTGCCATTCTGTCAGTTTATTTAATGTTTGTTATGTTGATTTAAAAGACAGTCAACAAAATGCTTTTAACTTTAACTGTCAAAGTTAACGCCATAATAACGCGTTAACGCAAATTCGTTTTAACACCACTAATTTCTTTAACGCAACTGGAGATTTTTGGGCTGTAGTGGGCTCAGTTTTACAGCCAAAGTGAAAATACTCATATCATATGAAACTAGAAAACCTAATGAATCCATTGGTACAAACTATGTCATACTAGCTCGTCGAGAAGGAGGCTAAATAATGCTCCAAACTTACGCTAAAGTTGGGCGAGGAAAAACTGGCATGGCCATTTTCAAAGGGGTCCCTTGACCTCTAACCTAGAGTATTAAATATTTGACAAATCTTCATTTTAAGGTACTTTTTGAACAGATGAAAATATGTGATTAATTTGCGATTAAATATTTGAATCGATTGACAGCCCTAATTTGAACGGAAGTTATTTATTGGACCAGGAGTCTTTACGTTTCTAACATAGCTGGTTCCACCGACCCAGAGGGGCTTTGTACTTCTTTGGTGCACCCAAGATGGCTGTGCTTTAAATGAAATGGAAGTATTAATTTTGTGATGTATTAGAATCTCTGGATATAAACTTTTTAAAGATACGGCCATGACATTGAAAATCCTTAAGATAACACTAAGCTACACTAAAACTACACAAGAACAAGCACTTTCAGAGTTACCCTCTAAATGGAAAAACTAAAACTGTATTACGTGTTGTGACAGATGGCAGCTGTCTTATATCTGCTCTCTAAAATGTCTTTCCGTCCATCGCAGCTTTGTGTTTTTCACCCTGATGTTTTTTTTTTATTTATTTTGTTCCACCAAACACAGGACAGACACATGAAATGTTTCTGGTGTTGGCACTTTAGCATGCTAGCTTGTTGTTCAATTTTACCTCAGTGCATTGATTGACTGCTTTTGTTTTACTGGTAATTTATTTTAAAAGTTTCACTATGAAGTCTAATATGTTGATTATATAGAATAGAGCCCTTTGCTGAATTTTAGATCACAACATGTCCGACCTCCTGCTAAATGAAGGGTGCTAAAGTTCTTTGCTAATGCTACTGAAAAGTTGAAAGCATGATTTGAGTTGTGAGATTCACCTCTGAACTCTGAGGATAAAGTAGAACGTTTTGGCGTTAATAATCTTCCCTAGAAACATCAGTGTTATGAGAAGTGATGAAGAGGGAGGAATGTGAGGAAGTTATTGTTTTTTTTTTTGGTCGTTCAGAACCTTCGTCACTTTTAGAAGAATTTTAAGGTACTTTAATGCAGAGATAACTGCTGAATTATTTTGTTTTATTGATATAAAATATCTATTCAAAAAGCGTATGCTGTTTTACACTGTATGCTGTGATGCAGTTTCTGTTGCCAAATAAACAATTCACCTGATGAATTGTTGTTTCTGGTTTATCACACGCTGACAGTAGAATATATGATAAATATCATACACTCTGAAAAGAGTACTACTAATAAGACACTTTAATATACAGTAAAACATAACATCATTTCACAAACACATATTATTTTTATGCCTCTGCACCGGCATTTTTCGGGTTGTCCGTCCGTCCGTTTGCCCGTACCGTTCTCGTGAAAGCGATATTTTAGGAACGCCTGGAGGGAATTCCTTCAAATTTGGCACTAAAGTCCATTTGGACTCAAGAATGAACTGATTCGATTTTGGTGGTCAAAGGTCACTGTGACCTCACATCTGTCCCATTCTCGTGAATGTGATATCTCAGGAACGCCTGGAGGGAATTTCATTACAACCGACACAAATATCCACTTGGACTTTAGGATGAACTGATTAGAATTTGGAGGTGAAAGGTCACTGCGACCTCATGAAACACGTTTTTGCACATAACTCAAGAATTCATATGCTAATTATGACATTTTAACGTAAATGTCTGACAGGATAAAAATAATGAAGTGATGATATTTAGGACAAACATGTAAATTGACTGGTTGGCGGAGGCATAAAACCGTAAGGCGGTAATTCTAGTTTCTTTCTGCAGCAGTGACCAAAAAAAGGTACGGTCAACAAATATCCAATTTTGTACACTACATATGTACGGTGGTGCAGTGGTTAGCACTGTCGCCTCGCACCAAGAGGGCCGCAGGTTCGACTCCGGCTTGGTGTGAATGTGAGTGTGAATAGTTGTCTGTCTCTATGTGTCAGCCCTGTGATAGTCTGGTGACCTGTCCAGAGTCAGCTGGGATCGGCTCCAGCACCCCCGCGACCCTGAATAGTATAAGCGGTTACAGATAATGAATGTTATGCTAGTGTAAACCGTTTTTTTTTTTTTTTTTACCACAGTGAAAAAGTTGTTTTTGAGAGGCTAAATGCCAACAAATTAGGATTGAAGCAGAATATTTTGTTATATTAAAACATATTGTGAGTTTTGGAAATGATTACATCAATCGATCGAGGTCTGATCGCATTGAAAATATGATTTGGTTATGGAAAAATGTGATTCATAATTACAAATGGCTCTTATATACAGTGTTTAACCTTATAGATTAAATTGTGATCAATTTGGACTTTTCAGAAATTCGGAGTGTTTTCTTACTTTAGCCTAGTCGACTATTTTAAACTTCCGTTTAAACATCAGGGAAAATAGTTGTTAGGCACATCCTTAATTAAGACATTGAACTGGACACCAGCTTCTATTAAACAAGATAAAAAGAAACAATACAGTCACAGTACTCGGCTGAATGCATTTCACAGTTTGTACTGTTGTTGTCCGCTGATTAGGCTGCAATAAGACTAAGAGCCTGCAGCTAGCCTAGCAGTTCTTTAATGTTCATTGTTAAGAAAAACAAACTGAACCATGAATGTCTAGACAATATTTCATGGTGGTGCACCGACAGACATTGTCATTCCCAGGGCTGCTAGGGTGGCTAAAAACAACTGCTAATACGTGATGCTTTGACATCATCGCCTTTCTCCCTATCGACATAAAATCGCATCTGCTTTGCTTTGTTCACCCCCAGAGACTTGGTGTCGAGCCAGCGCCCTGTCAGCACCACCACCACGCCTTCCAGAAACTTCTTCTCTACATTCCTGCCGCAGGGCAGACGCACTCCGGGGAAACCGCATCAGTTCAGCTCTGGGTCCTCGCCAAGCCAGGTAGCGGTGGGCAGGAAAGACCCACCGACCAATCCGGTAAGAGGAGAAGGTTTTTAAAAGTTTGGATATGATTCTCTTGTTTGACAGGCATCTCAGTCTATCACACCATCACCAATGCCACACCCCTTTGCCCTGCTTTAAAAATCTCTTCAGAGACCTGTAGGGAGCTTCACAGATGTTATGTTATAGCTGTAACCTCTGGCAGCCATATTGAAGGTCCTCAAGATTGTGAGTGGCTGATATAATTCTGACCTGAGATCATCTTCTGTATCTAAAATTAATTTGTCTTTTCTAGCCTGCAAAGTCAAAAGAGGCAGTCCAAGCCAAGGAGGTGAAGCCAGTTTCCAGCCAGGCATCAACCAGTGAACCTGCGGGCTCCCAGTCGACAAACCAGTCGACAAACCAGTCGACAAACCAACCTACAAACCAGCCATCATATCCCAGACACAAGAGAATCCAGGACCATGAGAAAGAGAGGAAGGAGCTTTTCTCCAAACCACCACCACAGGTACCTGAAGGTCACAGCAGTTTGGTGCGTTTTTACAACATCTGGTTTCCTTGTTCAGTCAGTTTTTATTAAAGGTATAATATGTAGCAGCTGTTGGTTGCTTTTTGTAAACACACGGCATTCAAATTTGGCCCCTCCGCTGCAATTATCGAGCGAGCTATAGAGTGAATGAAGAGAGGGAGCGGAGTTAGTGAGAACAAAGCAGTGAATCAGAGAAATAAAACGTTATTGCTGAAGCCCAGGACAGGTTGCCAGACTATACTGACAATAGCCTTCCATGTATTATCTTCAGACACCAGAGAGAAAAGGGGAGGCGGGAGAGACAGAGCTTCTTGCCGAGGCCTCCAGCGAACCTCCCGACTCCTGCTTGAACAGCAAGAACTGCGGAGGAGGAGGAGGAGAAGAAGGAGGAGGTCTTTCAGTGGAACAGCCTTTCATCAAACTCAGCCAGGAGGAGTACGGAGAACACCACTCCTCCATCATGCACTGCAGGTCAGCCTTCAACACACTTGGTTTCTCAACAAAGTCTTAGATTGAACCGCAGGTGGGCTTTTAAAGTCACATAAAAGATAAAACCGAAAACATCATTCTCTCTGTCATCCATTTCTCCTTCCTCTGTTTTCCAGGGTTGACTGTTCCGGTCGCCGGGTTGCCAGTTTGGACGTAGATGGAGTCATCAAGGTGAATTTGCATAATTTGTCTTTTAGATTAGATTCAACTTTATTGTCATTGCACATAGTACAAGTACAAGGAAATGCAGTTAAGTATAAGTTGCATACTGATGAAATATTGTATAAAAAATGCTGTATAAGAGTATTATACAGAAAAATTACATATACAGGTGGAGTTATATTTATATCTATACACAGAGAGGTTATGTGCATAGAGCTATATGCATATGGGACTAAGTGAGAATATATAAGATGAATATTAGAGGATAGATTTTATATATACAGGTGAAGTCATAAGTCACAGGAGAGGTTTGTACAGATGACGATATGTCCATAGGGGCTAAATTAATATTATATAGGAGTAACATTACATATGAGAATGAGTTGTTGTAGGTTTTACGAACATAGAAAATTAAAAAAAACAACATGCATATTACCGTACATAACTAATTGAAACATATAATAAGGCCTTCATCCTCCTCTCCTTCAGGTGTGGTCATTCAACCCCATCATGCAGACCAAAGCCACCATCATGTCCAAGTCTCCTCTGCTGTCTCTGGAGTGGGCCACCAAACCAGACCGACTTGTAAGAACAACACACAGACTGCACGTTAACTGAGTTTAGTGTCATTAACAGCATTAATCAGGTTTCTATTTATACTTTAACCTGATAAATGATTACATTCAGTCATCAATAAACTGATCTCTGTGTGTGGTCAGTTGTTACTAGGCAGCGGTGTTGGCACAGTGCGGCTGTACGATACGGACGCCAAGAAGAATCTTTATGAAATGAACATCGATGAAACTCATCCGCGGTAATCCTGCTTGTCTGTCCACTGTACTGTATTACAGGTTTTTTACACTTTTTTTTTGTTTTGGGTAAAGACATGCTTAAGTTTTGCATTTTGTCACAGAGCAATGAATAATGTTTGTTGTTGAAGTACAAATTCTGATAATAATAGTCCCTCCTCTTGCTCTCAGTATCTTGTCTTTAGCCTGCAGTCCCAGCGGTTCGTCGTTTGTCTGTACAGCAGCAGCTCTTAGTCGATCTGGAAACGGCGAACCTGGATCCCGACTTCCTATACCGGTGTCTGGAAAGCTGCTGCTCTGGGACACCAAGACTGTCAAACAACAGGTAATTAAGCAGCTAGTTCAGTAACAGTTATTGCACCCGATTACGTTGTAAAAGTGAAAGTGAAACTTAAAAGCAACACGTTCTAACATGTAAAACTGAATGTAACTTCACGTTTTGAACGCAAACAAAAAAGCTTCTTTAGGTTTAGGCAACAAAACTACAACTTCTTTAGGTTTAGGCAACAAAACTACAACTTCTTTAGGTTCAGGCAATAAAACTACAACTTCTTTAGGTTCAGGCAATAAAACTACAACTTCTTTAGGTTTAGGCCGTTGCTTAGCAGCGGTGTTCTCACGAGTTAACCACTTGAACGCCAGGCATATTGATTTCATGACTTTCCAGGTTGTAAAGGTTGTGTGAAGGCACCAGAAGACGATAGCTCACAGATATGAGTCAGGCACTTTTCTATTGCACACATTAAGAAGTGGCCTAACTGAAACGAAAATCAGAACTGAAGTTTTGCCACTACACTTACCACTATTATGTTAATATGCTAACATTGAATATGTAACAATAAGCTCTACTTACAGCTGAACCATGCTAATGTTTAGCATGTAATGTTTATGCACATTAACCTGATACAAATGATACGGTAACACTAATAACTTAATGTGTATACTAATGTTATCATGGTAATTATAGTGTTAGCAATTGCATGTTTAGCATTAGATTTAGTGTATGTAATGTGGCTGTAGTGTAATCAGTGTTCTGTGTGTCTCTCAGCTCCAGTTCTCTCTAGAACCTGAACCAGTAGCCATTAACTGCACAGCCTTCAACCACAATGGAAACCTGCTGGTGACCGGAGCTGCTGACGGAGTCATCAGACTGTTTGGTCGGTGTTTATCAGGGACACAACTAATAATTATTTTCATTGTAGATTCCTTTGTTAACTATTTCTGCTCACTTACAGTGTAAACGCTCAGAGATAATGACAGATAAGAGCTCCGAGAGACATCTTTCTAAATATTTTTCTTATTATCTGATTCTTTCTTCTCGGCAAAGATTATTAAATCAGTCCTGAGCGTTTTAATATCTTACTGAACCAGCTCTGTACGTTAAACAGCATATTGCACAATACAGTATATTGATGTGTAGTGACGATAAGTTGCTGTGTGAAAACATAGTTCTACTTTTTTTTTGATTTTGGAGTAATTTCTGTAACATTTCCATATGAATCTAACAGTATAACTGAATTCTCTGCTGTAGATATGCAGCGGTATGAGAGCGCGATGAGCTGGAGAGCTCACGACGGAGAAGTTTACAGTGTGGAGTTCAGCTATGACGAAAACACAGTCTTCAGCATCGGAGAAGATGGCAAGGTGTGTGTTTATTTTGTTGAAAACCCATCATGGTTATAGACTGTCTACAGATAAAAAAAAAAAGTATTTTAAATCTTGGACTTTTCAAAAGATGTTTTAATGTTGCATGTTTGGAAAGAAACTGCCATACCAGTTTTTATAAAATGTGTTTGAACTTTTTGTAAAGATCAATAGGCTATGTAAAGCGATATACTGTATTGTTATATTATATTAAATTAAATTAAATTAAATTATATTACATTATATTATATTATATAATATTATTCTATATTATATTATATTAAATTAAATTAAATTAAATTAAATTAAATTAAATTAAATTAAATGATATTAAATGATATTATATTATATTATATTATATTATATTATATTATATTAATTGAATGAATCTGTGTATGTGTTCAGTTCATCCAGTGGAACATCCATCGGTGTGGGGTGAAGCAGTCAGAGCAGGCTTTACCTCAGGACGCCACCGGGCCCTTCGTCCTGTCAGGGTACAGCGGATACAGACAGGTAAGTAGTGTTACCATGGAAACAGGTTTATCCGCAGTATATATTATTTATGTGTGTCATTTACTTCTCTTTTACTAAAGCATTTAGAAAACCAGGATGACATCACATGCATAATTAATTAGGTCACAGGAAAATAAATCCAAGTTAAAAGGATGAAATAGATAAAACAAAATTAATGTAAACGTTGATTTCTAAATTTGTGAGTGAACTCTTGTTCAGGTTCAGGTTCCTCGAGGTCGACTCTTTGCCTTCGACTCTGAAGGTCAACACATCCTGACCTGTTCCAGCAATGGAGGACTCATATACAGAGTAAATACACCTTCATAAGATAAGATTCAATGTAAAAATGTATTTATCCCGACTCAAGGGAAATTCATCATCATATGTGCACCTCTCATCCACACTCAACTGTTCTAACATGTCTCCCTTTGACCTCCCCGTCTTCCAGCAAACCAACGGGGAGCCGGCTCTGGAGAGCGTGCTGTCACTGGGCGGGCACAAAGCACCGGTGGTGACGGTTGATTGGTGCTCGGCGGTGGACTGCGGCACCTGCCTGACCGCCTCCATGGACGGGAAGATTAAACTGAGCACGCTCCTGGCACAGAAGTCCTGACTGATGACCTGATAGGGTCTGAGGTTGTCAGAATTTATCATCAGTGATGGAGATTATTCCAGATTCTGATGAATGCAGTAGCCCAAGTCATTGTTTCATGATATGATACAAACAGTAAAAACTCACCAACCTGTTATAAATTCATATTAACATTAAAATCTCACTGAAAGTTCAATCTGAGAGCTGGTTTCTTTCTTACGGCTGCATTCATTGATTTTTCTAGGCCTCTATGGGGGCAGAGGAACTCCACAACAGTCTCACAGCTGTGACGTATTATCACCTTATTAAGTTGTTGCTAACATGTTTGCAAGCAGCTGCCTAATTCCACATAAAGCAGAGCAATGTCAACATCATATTGGAGTTGTGCTTCTGGCCACTTGATCAATGCAAGTCCAATATTCACCCTCCTCTTAGCTTTGGTTTGGTCTCCTTCTATGGAGGACCACAAGAGTCCCGAAAAATAGTAATACAGCATTTAATTGACTAATAACTAATTGTACAATACAAATAGGCATTAAAGGTCCCATATTGTAAAAAGTGAGATTTCCACGTCTTTTACATTATAAAGCAGGTTTAAGTGCTATATAAATACTTTTAAACTATCAAAACACTTAATATACGGGTTGCCTGGTTAGCTCAGTTGGTAGAGCGGCGCCCATGTAACAGGCTTCAGTCCCAGATGGCCCGGGTTTGAATCCGGCCTGCATCCACTCTCTCTCTCCCCCTTTCCAAGACTATCCACTGTCAATAAATGCTTAAAAAATGCCCCCAAAAAATAACTTAAAAAAAAAAATAAATAAATACTCAATATACAGAGAAACACACAGCCTGTATTCAGAAATTGTGAGTTTGAAACAAGCCGTTAGGATTTCTGTCCATTTGTGATGTCACAAATATACAATATATATATATAGACCATTACACGGTTTTAAAAATAAACATTCTAAATGTATCCCAGTTTATTTCCTGTTGTAATGCATATAAATAACATCAGCTGACAGGAAATAAACATGGACCCAAACTGTTGCCTAGCAACGCAATTCCAGTGAAATGCACTAAAACGGAGTGTTTCAGACAGAAGGTGAATACAGGTATATTCAGGCAGACAGTATGAGGAAAATAAAGGGTTTTTTTAACATTAAAGCATTTAAACATGTTCTAGCAGAAACACAAAATACAAGTAAGAACCTGAAAATGAGCACGATATGGGACCTTTAATAAATTTGTTTACAAATTCATTTATTAATTCATGAATAAATGGATTTTCATTAATTGACATTTTAATGGGCAATAAAATAAGAATTATAAAAACAATTTACACATTAAATATAGTTTTTGTAAATCCCTTTTTAATTTGAACTATTTATAGATGGATTCATATTTTATTTGTAAATTCTTCTTCTTCTTCTGTACCACCAGCAGCAGCAGCAGTTGCTGCTCTACCCCACAGGAGGCGCTCTAACAGTCTGTGCCGTAATTTCTTCCAGCGAAGAAGACGAAGCTAGAGCCACAACAATAACACACAGCTAGCTACACTGAGAAGAAAACACCCACGAAACGACCCTCTCTTAGCTCGTAAATCCTCTTTTTTAACACATATAAGCAGACCGTTTCCTCGAATAGTTTAAAATAAGTATGCACGGAGGTTAAATGTTGAGTTATTAACATAAATACCATGCTGTGGTTGCTGTAATAACGGTCAGAAGCTAGCAATCTTCACCCCCAGGTCCGCGTCTCTTTCTCGGGTTTCTGTTTAATGTCACTGGTCTGCCATCATGGAGAGCTTGTACAAGCGGAAAATGTTCGCCTCGATGCGGAAAACCAAAGTGGACGCATCGAAGAAGAGGCAGATCGGCCTGCCCAACTCCATCCTGGACGACAGTGACGAAGGCTCCTTCACCTCCTCCTCCTCCTCCAACGGATCCCAGTCCGACTACCAGAGCTCCCGGGAGGAGGAGGAGGAGGACAGCGAGCAGGAGGACCGAGGAGGCCGGAGCGGAGACGACGACTCCGGGGCGACTTCCAGCGACCACAGCCGCTCAGTCACCCGCAGAAAGCGCTCGTTCCTGGGAGGAGACAACAGCAGCTCCTCGTCCTCCAGTTCCGGAGAGGAAGACAGCACTGATGAGGAGGAGAAGAAGAAGAAGAAGAAGAGGAGCAAGGAGCTGAAGAGGAAGGTGCATCCGAAGAAGAGGAGCAGGCTGCAGCCGCGGGACGAATCGGACTCGGATCATGCAGAGAAGAAGAAGGTCGACGAGGCGGAGAAGCTGAAGAAGAGGCAGAGACACAACAAGCTGCTGGCGCTGTCAAAGAGGATGAAGGCCCGGGTACCCAGCCGGAGGTGGAACCGCCTGAAGCAGGTACAGTAACCCACCTCACACACAGTAGTCACTTTACTTTAGACTTAAAGGTCCCATATTATGCTTATTTTCAGGTTCATACTTGTATTTTGTGTTTCTACTAGAACACATTTACATGCTTTAATGTAAAAAAAAAACACTTTATTTTCCTCATACTGTCTGCCTGAACATACCTGTATTCACCTTCTGTCTGAAACGCTCCGTTTATGTGCATTTCAACGGAATTGCGTTGCTAGAGAACAGCTTGGGTCCATGTTTACTTCTTGTCAGCTGATGTTATTCACATACACTGCAACAGGAAACAAACTGGGACACATTTAGAATGTTTATGTTTAAAAACGTGTAATGGTCTAAATATATTGTATATTTGTGACATCACAAATGGACAGAAATCCTGACGGCTTGTTTCAAAGTTTCTGAATATGGGCTGTGTGTATTTCACTGTACTGTACTTTCACAGTATTTATATAGAACTTAAGCCTTGTTTCTAATAAAAAAACATGAAAATCTCACTTTTTTATATTATGGGACCTGGGATGCAATTCTGTTGCAATTCCGTCAAAATGCGCTAAAACGGAGCGTTTCAGACGGAGGGTGAATACAGGTATATTCAGACAGACAGTATGAGGAAAATAAAGGGTTTTTTGAACATTAAAGCATGTAAACATGTTCTAGTAGAAACACAAAATACAAGTGTGAACCTGAAAATGAGTACGATGTGGGACCTTTATAACTCTGCATTCGGCTATTAGTGCATTTTACAACTTTAAGGAACCAATGATTTAAATAAGGGCTATTAAAGTGTTCGTACTGGGAAGTTGATTCACCTAAAAAAAAAAAAAAAATTCGCTGAGTTACAGACGTCTCTTTCCCAATGTAAGTCTATGGGAAAAAGTATTTTTGGGCCCAACGGCATCCCGTGCCGAATACGGAAGTTGTAGTACCACCGTTTGGCCACTACAAAAATTGCCATCAACGATCGGTGCTCTTCCTGGGGGCTTGAGTGGAACACTTTTCAACTAGCTAGTGCGCTACACTTGCTAATGCAATCTGCTCATCAACTCCTTGATCATAACAGAATATAGTAACTTTAACCACTTCTCAGTTTAGAAAAGCCACCACAAGAAAACATGTTCTTTTTATGTTATATAATGTGCATTGATTGGTTTCCCATTAGCCTTGCTCTCCCTATGTAATTCTGTCTGCCAACAAGCACGATCCTGGGAAAGTGAAGGCTCGCTGGCGTGCTAGCTAACGCTGGCAGCCAGAAACAACGATCTATGATCTGTTTGCTGCCAGTCTGTTTGATAATCTAAACAAAGAACACATTTTCTTGCGGTGTTTGTATTTTCAGGATGCGGGCGATGAGGAAGAGTCCAAAGAAGGTGATGATGATGAGGCCGGTGGTGGTGATAATGATGGAGGCGCAGGAGAAAACGGCAACAGTAAACAGGCTGCAAAGGCTGATGGAGGAGACAAAGAGGAGGAGAAAGACACAGAAGAGGAGACAGAAGAAGAAGAAGAAGAGGAGGAGGAGGAAGAGGAGGAGGAGGAGGGAAAGAAGGGAAAGAAGGGAAAGAAGGGAAAGAAGTAAATCCACTCTGTGATGCAGAACAGAGAAGGAGTTTGAATGTGAAGAACTTAAATACTTAAATCGTCTGACTCATAACAGTTAGTTTGTACAGTTTTCTCCTTTCTCCTGCAGCATTTAAAGTGGAGAACGCTAAGAACCGGACAAGGTTTTCACTGTCACATCTTGTTGCTATAGAAACAGACAATTGGTGACACGCAACAAAAAGATGTGCAGATGATTTGGAGAGCCTCGCTGACGCATTATGACATGTATTTTGTGGAGGAAGTGGAGCCTGAATTGGGACACAGCTTTAGAGTGATGCTGAGAGAAGTGGCACTCCTCTTCGGCGTCATATGCTAATTCTTAGTGGTCTACTCCTGCTGATCTGCTGACTTATGTCACGTCAAGTCTGTTTAATTTATCCCAAAGTCACTTACCCCAGTTGTTGATCCCATGTTCCACAGACAGGTACAACTTAACACCGGCAGGTATTGTGTAAAGTTGGTGATAATGTGAGCGTGGTATAAGCTAATGGGACTAGCTGCAGCTACATATTATCCCCATATGGCTAGCATAGTGAATGTAGCCTGTTTTTGACATTAACTAGCAGCAGTTGGAAGCGATTTGACCATTTATGCTAACTAGATGCCGGTGCATTGTCAAATATCCATAGTTTTTATTTTATTCTAATATTATTGTTTTTTTAAATTCTGTTAAGTGTTATCACTCAGGGGACATCAGTCACATGTGACAAAATAATTTGAACTCAGGTCCACTTACTGAGCTTTCAATTTTATATCGTGGTTTTCAAGACCATGAAAACAACAACAAAAAGTTGGCGGATGTGGCAGAAAGCTCCACAAGTAAGTGGATTTTGAGTTGAAATTAAGGACAATAACTGACTCAGATGAGTGATTTATAACAGACAGACATATGCCAGTAGATCAGCAGCAACATGACAGTAGTCAACATAACACTCTGAATTGGCAGATGATGCTAAAATAAGAGTGGGAGACACTTTTTGATGCTGCAGCTTCAGTGTTGATCTGAGCAGAGACGTTGCTGCAGAGGCTTTAAGTTTTTAGTGTATCTTGTGCTTCTGCTGGAGGACGGTACAGCAGCTCAGAGGACGGGGCTTCGTCAGTGTCAGCTGACAAACTGTGGGGACGTGAATCTCACCTATACTTGCCAACCCTCCCGATTTTCCCAGGAGACTCCCGTTTTTCATCACCCTCTCCCGTTTTCCTCCTGGGGTCACACTTCTCCTGATTTATGACAAACCTTTTTTGCCTTTTCGTTATCTTAACCTGTTTCTGGCGCTGCAGAGCGTGTATATAAGCCCTTCTGTTTCCACCAGGATGACGATACAGCTACGTTGTTTCCCGGTAGAGAAGATGCTCGTGTTGTTGGGCTTTGCTCGACGCAGCGATAAGCCACCGTGGTGCGGCACAAGCCATTGGAAACAACAGGTTTCAGAGTGCAGTGGTTCTGTTGTCGCTTTGTTTTTTTCAAAAGGATTACTTTCAGTTTTTATTAGTTTATTAGTTTTTATCAGAGATTCACACAAGTTCACACCAGAGGGGTGGATTATTGCAGTGTACTTCATATTTTGTTGTTTTCAGTCTTTAAATGTCTCCAGAATGCAGGAAACAAAGTCTCTGAAACTCTTCACTTTTCAGACCCGCCACTTTGGTTTTCAAATCCTTCCTTTTTTTGAGGTCTCAAGGTTGGCAAGTATGATCTCACCTGGCTGAAATATCAGTGCAAATACTGAGGACACTGAGCTGAAGAAATGTTCCTTCCTTTATTGTAAAAAGGCAAAGGCAACGTGTGTCTGTGACAATTCTAGGAGAGAAGTCAAATACGAGTCCCAGAGAGCATCGCTAGAGGAAACTTCCAGTGACAAAGCTTCGAGTTTGTGTTGTTTAGTGTGTGACTGCAGTGAGAAAGCACTCTGAATATGATAAAACTCTGATTTCACAGGTCTAGATAGACATCGGCTACTGAGGCTTCTGGGTACTGCTGTATTCAGAGATATTCAACATACCCAACTGGCAGTGCTCAGATTCTTCTCTGTTGCACTTTCCTTCTATTTTATTTATTTTTTAGTTAAAAAAGAGATCAAATCACACTCTGTTATTGCAAAGCAGACTTTTTTTTTTTAAATTTGTGATGAAACCACTGTCTGACAGACTTATTGCTGCTGTCAACAGGGGATTTAGACTGAATGATTTCAGCTACAAACTTACCTACTGTATATTTTATTGTACAGTAGCCTTTTATTTTCAGTTTAAAGGCAATGTTTGCAGAAATATCTGTAAATGTTTGGTAGTTTTGTCCATCCCTTCAGTTACGAGTATATTTGACTAAGCAGCCGCTGTCTGATTGCAGTTCCTCCGTTGAGAGGATTTGCTGCTTTTCCCTGTTTTATATTATTGTAAACTTTGGATTTTGGACTTTTGGTTGGACAAAAATAAGACATTTGAAGACATCACCTTGGACTTGGAAAAGTGTCATTGACATTTTCAAACATTTTATAGCAAAAAGAATTAATTGAAAGATTAATTTACAGATGAATTGATAATGAGAATAATAATTTATTGCAGGCCAGGGTTGTTTGTTTGAAACCTAGACAGTGAGCACAGTTGTTCATTCTTCTGTGGGAACTGTATAGTAAAGAAAATTTCAAGCTTAAAAGTCCACCTACTAGCTTTATCCATAGATTTCAACTGCATCTCACACTCTTGAATGAATGGAGCTGGTTTAGTTGTTATTGCATGACCTACTGGAAGTTTGGTCGTTGTTCAAAGACGGTCTCTGGCGTTGGATGTAATTGAATATCCGCTGACTTATGATTGATGACCTTTGACTCCTTCCCAGTTGACTGGTTTTGGCCTGGTGTCCACACAGGTCATTCGCCGGGAGCCAGTTGACCAAATGTTCACCCCAGGTCTTATGATGACACCTGAGCCAGTTCCTATTAAGTGAATGAAGACTGTGAGATGCAGCTGACAGCTCTGAAAACTACCAAAGACGGTGTGTTTATTGCAAAAAAACAACAACATAAAAATAGCTGAAAGATAAGAATATGGAGGTACTTCTTTAACTAACCTCTCAGACTCCAAAACTTTTATCGGCGTCGCTGAATTGTTCCAGTAAAATGTTATCGTAGCTGACAGGAAAGATGGACAAACTATAAAAAATATGATTTAGACTACAAGAAACAAACATTTTTCGTACATATCAGAGACATTTTCTCCTAAAGGCAGATGCTTTTTGCACTTGCTGAAAGCAGTTCATTGAAGTTAATTTTAACATATAAATATAACAGGAGAAGCAATACAGTGTTTCCTGTATATAGAATTCATTTGGGCTGCCCTCCTACAAACTTTCTTTGTACTTTTTCTATTCACTTATTTCTCTCTAAATTCTGTTTCAGTGCTACATTCATGTGCTAATGTATAAATTGGACAAATAATGTCCTTAATCAGAAGTTTGCTCTTTTAAATATATCCCCTTCATTCCTTGTTGCCTTCCCCTCTTTCCTCCCTTTCTTCACTCTTTCCTTCCTTCTTCTGTAATGGTGCATTTAAGTGCAGTCATATAGATTGGAAAAAAAGACCTCCCTTATCATAAGCCAAGCCTGTTTTGCAGATTTCTGAGCTTTGACAACTGCAAATAAGTTGCCAGCTGTTGAGAAACTGAGCTGTAAAGAATGTTTTTTTTATGTCCAGTTTACAGTCTGCAGCTGTTCAAACTGAACCTACAGAGGGTTTAAGAGTTTAGGGCTTTTTATGCTTGTCGCTCTTCCACTGGACTCTCTATATTATACAGAATAGTGATGATAAACGCACACGCGTCATAGTTGTCATGGTCTTTCATTGCTGTATAAAGCTCTTCAGACCGACCCTGCCCTGTTGAAAACACCTCTTTTATTAATAAAGTTTCTTCTTTTGACCAACAAGTTTTGTGTTGGAAAGTCACATCTTAACTTTCGTAGTATATATAACTACATTTCCCATGAATCAGCGTGCCCTAGCTGTAAAATATTGCTCTTTTATTTTTATATGTGAATGATAAACTGAGCGCTGAAGCCTCAGGACAGTAACATCTGAACACCTCATTTTAACAAATATATGACAACATTTGGTTGACTTTCACAACTACATCTCCCATGATGCTTTGACAGAGCCTCCATACAGGGATTGCATACAGTCGCAGCCAAAAATATTAGTACCTTTGCACTTTTTTGCTTTCAGAAAAATTGTTGAAATTAAAAGTATTTTGGTATTTACATGTGTATTTCTTCCAGTTTGCATATTCACACTTCCTTTATGTTTGCTAGTGCTAGTTTGCTTAAAGAGCAACACACCTCTACATAATGTCATAACAATACAGCATAAATATTTAGAAAAATTAACAGAACCGCACAGACACTGCTGGTGCCAGTGTACCTTATGTTGATATGTCAAGTATTAATATAGCACCAAATCACAACCGGAGTTTTTTTCATGACACATTTCAGGACCCTAGACAATTCTCTTTATTTACAGAGACCAAGCATTCCCCCATGAGCAAACATTCGGGCGATGGCGGCAAGGAAAAGCTCCCCTTTAACAGGAAGAAACCTCGAACAGAACCGGGCTCTAGGTGGGTGGCCACCTGGCTGACCGGTTGGGTTGAGAGAGAAGTGCACAGCAACAACTATAATAACAACCACTATAAAAATAATAGAAATATGACTAATAATAATAGTAGTAATAGTGGACGTCATCGTGTATATGAAACACATGATATTGACCTTTGTTTTCACACTTACAGTACCAGTGGAATCTGCAGCAAACACGCAACAAATATGTTTTTCTCCCTCAAATCTTTATTTACAAACCACTACAACATTCAGCATCTAAAATTGTTTTTTTTAGCACAAAATACAGAGCAGAAACTAACAAGTATTTTAAGTGATTTTTAATATCTTAAACAAACACATTATCACATTAACAATAACAATAACATCTTCAGAAAATTAAATTAAAAATGAAGTATTTTTTTTTTTTTACAGCATAGTATCTTTCCTCTTAAGCCATAAAAATAAATCCCAAAAAGATATATGTAGAAATAAAATGGTATTCATCAAGGGTGGGTGGATATTTTTAAATGTATACATAACATTTTATTACACAAATGTACATGTACACATGGAAAATGATATTGTACAGTGAGAATGAATGAATGAAATTCCTCCTGAAAATATCAGGTTATTGTCAGTTTTTTGGTGTGTAAGTGGTCTACTGTAAGCAGTGCTAGTTGTGGAGTCTGACAGCTATATATATCATATATATATATATATATATATATATATATATGAAATGGAAGGATATATTTGTATATCAGAGTATAAGGGTCATATATTATTTTATTTTATTTTATTTTATTTTATTTTATTTTATTTTATTTTATTTTATTTTATTTTATTTTATTTTATTTTATTTTATTTTATTTTATTTTATAGCTTTCTCTTTGTCTCCTCCTGGTGGGCATGGTGAAAGATTACCGGAAAGAGTTTCTGGCCAATCAGATCCGAGAACACAGTTCACGTGACCCAATCCCCGTCGCCATGATTGTTACTGGCAGTGAAGCCTGTGCGGAGGTAGTGGAGGAGAACCAGCGAAGCCTCGTAGAGAATCAGTCCGGGCCTTAGTGCGTGTCGTCCCGGTCAGCAGTCATGGTTCAGACGTGCTCCGCGTACGGCTGTAAGAACCGCTACCATAAAGACAAAGACATTTCCTTCCACAAGTAAGTTTATCTGAACGATTTGCGTGAGCTAGTTAGAGTTAACTGTCCAGACATGACGGATAAACCTGGAAGACAGAGTTCACCAGACTGCGTTCGCTATATGTCGTATTTAAGCTTAATTACTCGTTGTGAACATTACGTAGGTGATAGAAGTTAACAAAAGACATTTCTTGTGTCTGTAGATGTTACTGGTTAATTCGGCTCACCGATAATTCACCATGCACCATACGTTACTTTGAGAAATTTAAGGTTTGTATCAAGTTCGCCCACCAATCGCGCAGTCCCCCTCCTCCGAATGAACTAGATAAACTACATCGTGGTTACTGTGGTGATACCCAAACATCCCAGTTTCAGTGTTAACTTAGGTACTGTTTCACAGACTTCTATATTCCGAATTTACCAAGACATATTACATTTTAGTTTAACACTTATCATATTCCCCAACATGTTTTCCTTTTCTAGAAATACTTAAATACCATTATTTCTGAATGGAGTTTGGTTACAGTTACTTTTTATGTTGTTGGCTGTCAAGCTAATGTTAGCCTGAGTATTCTTTGCTGGAACAGGTTAAACATGTGAGACGAGCTGAACCAAACTGAAGTCTGCCAACAACACAAGTTACAGAGCAGTAGCAGCTATTATTTTAAATCAATTTACAACACAAAACAATGATAAATATTACCCAGAAACCCTCACAGGTACTGCATTTAGCATAGAAAAATATGCTCAAATCATAACAAACTGCAGCCCAACAGGAAACAAGAGCTGTCAGTGTGTCAGTGTGCTGACTTGACTATAACTTGCCCCAAACTGCATGTGATTATCATAAAGTGTGCATGTCTGTAAAGGGGAGACTCGTGGGTACCCATAGAACCCATTTTCATTCACATATCTTGAGGTCAGAGGTCAAGGGACCCCTTTGAAAATGGCTTTGTGCATGGTTGGTACCAATGGATTCCTTAGGCGTTCTAGTTTCATATGATGCAAGTTATCTTCACGGTAGCTTTAAAGGTCCCATATCATGCTAATTTTCAGGTTCATACTTGTATTTTGTGTTTCTACTAGAACATGTTTACACGCTATAATGTTCGAAAAACCCTTTATTTTCCTCATGCTGTCAGCCTGAATATGCCTGTATTTACCCTCTGTCTGAAACGCTCCGTTTTAGCGCATTTTGACGGAATTGCAACAGAATTCCGTTGCTAGGCAACAGCTTGGGTCCATGTTTACTTCCTGTCAGCTGATGTCATTCACATACACTGCAACCAGGAAATAAACTGGGACACATTTAGAATATTTACGTTTAAAATTGTGTCAAGGGTCTAAATATTGTATATTTGTGACATCACGAATGGGCAGGAATCCTGACAGCTTGTTTCAAATGCAGAGTTTCTGAATACGGGCTGCGTGTATTTCCCTGTGGATTGAGTGTTTTGATACTTTCACAGTATTTTTATAGGACTTAAGCCTGACTTATGGGACCTTTTAAACTGAGCCTGCTACAATCTAAAAATTGCAAGTTGCCTTAAACCTGCAGTAATCAGAATATTTTTGGCATCGTTGGGCAAAAATGGTCAGCTGTGTGTCTGTCTGGAATACTGTCAGGATTTACCTTTAAATGGTAAATTATTATCATCCCTAAATATAATACATTGTTTAAATTTTCCAACATGTTCGTTTTTAAACAAGGCTGTTGTGAACGTGCATCTTTTGATTTATTTCTCATTTTGCCAGGTTTCCTCTGGCGCGCCCAGATGTTTGTTGTAAATGGGTGGGGGCGATGAGGAGGAACAACTTCAAGCCGACAAAGTACAGCAACATCTGCTCGCAGCACTTCACCAAAGACTGCTTCAAGAGAGAGTGCAACAACAGAGTGCTGAAGGAGAATGCCGTGCCGTCGCTCTTCACCTTCAACCTCAACATCAAGGTGAAGCAGCTCAGTGCATTTCCACTGCAGAGTCCACACACACATGTGATCCAGACCGAGTAAACTTTTAGTTCCGGTTGCACCAGCTCTTCATAAGTTAAAACATAATCTAGTTCTAATGTAAGTGTTATAAACTGAATATATGACTTTCTATGAGGTTTAGATTGAATATTATTTTTGACTTGTCATTGTAGGAAAGCACAGGCTAATAACATTAATGATGGGTCTATTGTGCTCAAGTATTAGCTCGTATGTTCACATCATACAGGCTGCTGAGTGGAAAGATATATCAGGAATTTCTGACACGTATGAGATCTTCCTGTTGGTGAAAAGAACTACAAAAATGTCAACAAACTGGTCATGAAATGGCTGCAAGGCTACCATCACTGACGGTTACATTTAAAGACAAACTCCAAACGTTTTGTGATAATGCTACCAAACCCCTCAAGGTTTCTCCCAGCTGATATCTGGAAACTTTCCTGTGGTAGTTCAGAAAGCAGCAACTCTTGTGTGTTTTCTGTCTGACAGTCAAAGTCCCTGGAGGATCCCTTCACATCTGAGATCCACTTCCCTCTCTCTCTGCCTCTGACCTCTGACCTGGCGGTGGAGGAGGAGGAGGAGCCCGGGAGGAGCCTGCCCGAGATCCGGTGCGAAACACTGGCGGTCTCCTGCGACCACAACTACACGGCGGAGGACTCTTTTTGGCAGAAGAAGCGCATCGAGCAGCTGGAGGAGCAGTTGGGGAGTCTGAGGAAGAAGCTGAAGACGACGCAGCAGAAGTGTCGGCGGCAGGAGAGACAGCTAAAGAGGCTGAAGGTGGCGTGTGAGACGCAAAGGACCGGTCGCGAGCCGCCAACAGCTCTGGGAGAGGGATACGTGATTTTACCGAAACACCTGTACCACACACTCAAAGGCATCGAGTAACGAGGAAACGAGAGACGAGTGTGTGGTCAAATTAAAATCTGCTGCAGGTTCAATCTCACATCTGTCAGCAGCAGCTGGCGGACTGTTGAAGAGCTGCTGAGCGAGGTGGCGAACCCTCCAAGCTGAGAGCTGAAGTACTCACTTGTTCGGGAAGTGCAAATGCAAGATGTGGATCTGATTTGATGGATACAACAAACTCTTTTCATATCATTTTGTTTCTGTTTAGGCTGCGGTGAAATGACTTTAGTATAAATAGTTCAACATTTTGGGTTTGGTTTTAGTGTGAGTTCTGCGCTAACAGCCGGGTGCTGTGTTTCCCTGGAGTCTTGTCGTCACATTGAGGTTGCTAGGCAACCAGTGGAGACGCTGCACTGCAGTAATGGGTGGATGGATAAACTTTTGATCTTCGAGAAATAGTTCCAACATGTAACTCCCCCTAAAATCACAAACTGATGTCTTTTAATATGCCTCCGTGCCGAGGACAGCTGTGGCTGTGAGGCATTATGTTTTCGGGTTGTCCGTCCAATTCTCGTGAACGCGATAGCTCAGGAACGCCTCGAGGGAATTTCTTCAAATTTGCCGCAAACATCCACTTGGACTCGAGGATGAGCTGATTCGATTTTGGTGGTCAAAGGTCGAGGCCGCTGTGACCTCACAATGCAAGTTTTTTGGCCTTAACTCAAGAACTCATATGCAAATTATGACAATTATTTCACACAAATGTCTAACAGGATGGACATGGATGTAAACTGCAACTTGACTGGTTGACGGAGGGATACAACTGTGAAGCGGTATTTCTAGTATTTGTTTGTGTAATGATTTAACAAACAAGTTGAAGTTGTTCATCAGTGAGCTCTAGGGGTGTTTATAGATTTATTTTTGAATTTCAGCCAGGCTATCTGTTCCCCTTTAAGCTCGGCCGACCATCCTGACTCCAGCTCTGTAGTTCACACACAAACATGACATTGATATTGATACTCTCATTTCAGTCTCCGAAAGATAACAAACTATTTTTCCCAAAATGTTGAACTGATCCGTCAGAGATCCTGGTTTGGGATTTGGGGGATTCCAAACCCCCTCCCTTTGCTCTCTATCCTATTTATGTTGATTGTCTTTGAAGAATTCTTCCTTAAAGGAAGTGAAACAAATTGTACATTTGTAATACTTTTGAATGCTTTACTTTCTTTCAGTATTTTTCTTCACATAAAGATGATGCAAAAACATTCTTTCTCTCTCTGTGTGTGTGTGTGTGTGTCAGAAAACCTTTGACATTTGGACATTTCTGCAAGAATTGCATTTTTCGGCGATTGAATAGCGAGCGAGGGTACCCACAGAACCCATTCTTATTCAGATATCTTGAGGTCAGAGGTCAAAGGACCCCTTGTGAATATGCCCATGCCAGTTTTTCCCTCAGCAAAACAAGCTACAGTCTCTGAAAGACAGTAAAGTCGGCCGAGGATGCCGGCGTTCACAATGAGTGGAAGTTTATTACTCCCAAGTATTACATTCCTTTCTCATGTGTATCTTTTCTATATAGGATATGATTACTTATATATTACATGTGGTGGTTGGTTTTTGTATTCAGCTTCCAACAGCAGGTGGAAGATGGAAAAATAAGGGAGGAGGAGGAGGAGGATGAAGAAGCCCTGCGCCAGGAGCCTCCGTCTGAGGAGGAAAGCAAGAAGCTCAGGAGTGAATCTATTCACATCAGGAAGATGGTGAGTACATGCTTACATTTCTTCTCCTGTTCATCTAATATGATTGCCTTTATACTGCATGTTTTTTGCCCCAAACTGCATGGGATTATCATAAAGTGGGCATGTCTGTAAAGGGGAGACTCGTGGGCACCCATAGAACTAATTTTCATTCACATATCTTGAGGTCAGAGGTCAAGGGACCCCTTTGAAAATGGCCATGACAGTTTTTCCTCGCCAACATTTAGCATAACTTTGGAGCGTTATTTAGCCCCCTTTAGAGCCTTCTAGAGCCTCTGGAAGACAGTAAAGTCAGTCGGGATCGGGTCTCAGAGGATTAAACTATTTATTTATTTCATTTTGATTCAACTCAATAAATTAATGTAATGTGCAATTTTTTCGTTTGAGGGAAAAGAAAAGCAGTGATACGTTTGGCCAGCAGGTGGTGGTACGGAGCTGTATGTCAGAAACCAGTGGGTTAGTCCCAGTAACTCTCTCTAATGATCACTGATCACACACTGCGCCGGCTGAGTGGTGCAAAGTGTTATTAAAACAGTACACTTAAAACAACATTAGATACACACTTAGCTGTGAAAACCACCTGAAAGTGCACTTTGAATCACACTAACCTGCATGAAATGTTATATCTTGGTGTCATTTTGTTTTGTTTGAGTGCAATGGTGAAATTGTAATGGTATTATTTACCGTTGTATAGTGGTCCCCAACCATTTGGCTAGCTTAAGAGGCCTGAAGAGGTGAAAGTATCCAGAAAAATAAATTAAAAATAAATAAATAAATTAGACAAATATCTGAAGAAATTAATAAAATTTGGTGTTATCATTTTGTGTAAATATTTGGTAACACTTAATTTTACAGGTCTGTAAATTTCATGGTAATTAGGTGAAAATTAGCAAGTTACCTATTTGAAATTTCTTTGGAATGACTGCCAAATTACCCCAATATTTACCTCAAAATTTATCAAAAAATTACTTTGTTTGTGTGCCTTGATTTGGGACTTGACTCTGGACTTTTATTATTATTATTTTATATCTATTATAAGCATTATTTAATAATTATATTCCACTATTTTCCATTAAGCAGTAATAAATAGCGGGTAATTAATTTCATACATTTCCAGGAAAATAATACAAAGTTAATTGATATGCTTTATTCATAATCTGAAAAATAACTTATTTGAAATTTCTTAAAAAACTCCCTGAATCATGACATTAGCTACCAGGTTACATTTGTGTAGACAATGAGTCACATAATGGTGAGATTTGTGCCTGATCAGAAGTGTCTTCTATTAGTTTTCCACCTCCGATGAAGAGCAGCGCACAGACGCTTCTCAAGCCTAAGGACCCTATTTTAACCATTACATGCTATTTTAGCATATAATTATTAAATAATGTTTATAATCAAGTAATTTTTGATAAATTGTGAGGTAAATATTGGGGTAATTTGGCAGTAATTCCAAAGAAATTTCAATTACTTGCTAATTATTACCTAATTGCCATGAAATTTACGGACCTGTAAAATGAAGTGTTACCAAATATTTTTATATTTTATATTTCGTATCCATCTGATCACCTTGTGACCCCTACAATTGATCTTGAATCTATCTTGAGGGTTCCTGACTCCCAGGTGGGGAGCAACTGATGATGTTGATTATATTGTGCTTTTTATATGGACCCATGGAGTAGTTCTTGCCAAAGTAACAACTAATGAGGATCTAAATAAACAGATTTTTTGGACCCCATATGTCCCCCGGAGAATGACCGCTTTAGATTTTAATGACCCCCGTGACCTCTCTTCTAGTGCCAGCCTCAGGACAAACTTTACATTTTTAGCTCCACTACTAAGACTCGAATTGTAGCTAAATCTTTAGGATATTATTCTGACAGTTTTTCACATCCTCCAGGGGACACTAACAGGAGCGAGTTTTCAGTTTGGACAGCGGACTTCACCTCCTCGGTGACCTCAACCCTTCCTCAGGTGAACAAGACCTCTGCGGGGCTGAATCTGATCCAGGTGGACGTGTTTGGGCTGAAGAGTAGCATCAAGGTCGTCCTGTCCCGATCTGTAACGCTCCTCCTCGGGCTGCAGTCTGACCGCTCTGATTAAACAACACCTGGATGACCTACTGCTGCTTCCACCGGCAACCAAAAACAAAGGTAATATTGGGTTTTATATACACACCATTCACACAGATAATGACATCCTACGAATG
>CAKAOH010020530.1:44416-54962 GCA_916701665.1 Sebastiscus tertius
ATGTCCATGTCTGCTGATAAATAGATAATAATTAGCAAATAACTTATTTTAAATTTCCTTTAAAACCTCCCTGAATCATGACATCAGCTACCAGGTTACATTTGTGTAGACAATAAGTCACATAATGGTGAGATCTGTACCTGATCAGAAGTGTCTTCTATTAGTTTTCTCAAGCCTAAGGGCCCTATTTTAACGATTACCTGCCATTTTAGCATATAATTATGAAATAATGTTTATAATAAGGTCATTTTTGATTAATTTTGAGGTAAATATTGGGGTAATTTGGCAGTAATTCCAAATAATTTGGCTTAATGTGGACGGTAGGCCCAAAAAAAAGGAGTTCTCAAACTAGTGAGTGTAACACACTTTACGGCCTTACTGATGTGTGTTGTTGTCACAATAACAACTAACAACAATCGCAATTTTGTTAGTCAAATGACCACGGCAAACAGCTCAATATCCATTCTACTCCTATTTCTATATGGTTGTATCTCTGTCTCACTCAGCTCTGTGTCATCTCCGTTTCCCTCTGAAGCTTTATTGGCGTGCGTTCACGATTTTGTTGATCTGACCTCGTTAGTGATGATGATGATGAGCAGCTATTTGATTTTGGCTTTTGGCCTGAAGTTTTTCTCTAAATATCATTTTCAACCTTGACTGACTAATTAGTCGTCCTAGTGGGGCCGAGCTGCTCCGTAATGACCTTTAACCTCCAGAATGGAGCACACGAGCATGAAAACGGTTTGATATTCTCAGATTTCCATAATGAATATTAACCCTCGGAGACCTCCGAGACGGTCTCCGAGTCGGCGATCCCGACTGACTTTACTGTCTTTCAGAGGCTCTAGTAGGTTCAGTTGTTGGGCTAGAGTGAAGACACAGATATCATATGAAACTAGAAAACCTAATGAATCAATTGGTACTAACATGGTCATGTTGCCATGTTGAGAGGGAGGCTAAATAACGCTCCAAATTTGGGCTAAATTTTAGCGAGGAAAAACTGACATGGCCATTTTCAAAGGGGTCCCTTGACCTCTGACCTCAAGACATGTGAATGAACTGTAAAGCTGAGACTCTTGTGGATCCAATGAGCCCAACTGTATTCATGTGTGATGATGTTATTCCCTATAGTAGCCATTTCATTGTAGTGAGACCATTTTTTGAAACTTGAAAATGGTTAAATTTAGCATCAAATCTGTGTAACAAATGGTGTCAACCCCAGAATTGCTGCAACAAATTATGAGACATAATAGAGCATGGGGATGACCATCATATACTTCTATCATAAGGTTCTAAACCCTTATACACTTTTGCAATTATCAATCAATTAATGAATGAATGAATGAATTAATGAATTAATTAATTAAAGGAACAGTGACATGAAAGTCAGCCTGTAACTTTAAATTAAAACAAAAAGGAAAAATCTCTAAAGAACTGAAAGCTGCTGTTGATTCTGCTTCTGACCTCCAGTTTGAAGATAAAACATGTGAGGCGTTATTATTTTTAGACGATCTGCGACCACGACTCTGGAAATTAGTTTATGGCTCCGTGAACGTGCACCCCCCCCCCTCCCCTACCACCCCCCCGCTGGCCTCGTCCTGAACGTGGCTCTGATCAGATCTGATCAGTTTCCGCTCAGCTTGCTCTCTCACAGCGTGAACACAAAGAGGCAGCAGCATAAATTTCCTTGTCGTGTTTTTTCTCTGTAATGTCATGCAGCAGAGCCGCTGCGGGGCCTTTTTCCTCCAACATCCGTCCGCCTGACTGTCCGACCACGCTTCTAGTCCCAGCTGAGCAGGTCGCAAGATGAACGTCAAGAGTGAAGCTCAAGCCAACCCGTACTGACATCGACGGAAATGTATACAAAACATGTTAAAACACATGACACTTCTTCTACCATATAATGGTCAAAAGCAAATGTCCAACTTTTTAAACTTGAATAGCTAAATAGCTAAAGGCCTGTTGTGCCTTGACTGTTAGAAACCAGACCTGATAAACTCTGGCTGTATCCGAAACCGCATATTATACTATTAGTACGTACTGATTTGGCCAAAATGTAGCATGTAGTATGCAGTATGCGAACAAAAGCAAAATCTCCAGTATGCCAAAAATCCCTGGATGTCGTACTGATTTGGAAAAAATCTCCAGTATGCATTGGAGCAGTCTACCTCGCCTACTGTATCCCACAATGCAAAGCGCTGGAACGGTACAGTCTAACAACAGCAGCCAAACATTTTTTTTTTTTACATTTTTCGTAGCTATTTCATCACTAAATTCACCTTTGAAAGTTTTTGAGGCAAGAAATCAACTGTGTAGATTTTGATTATTGACAGTTTTACAATATTAGATGGCGAATCGAGCATTTGCTCCAATATTTTCCGAGTTTTAAAGCTCCACAAACGGCCGTGGCAGCTAGCTATAGCGCCTGCCAGGGTCGCTACCTCGCCAGCCGGACAGTCACGCTCACAGACCGCTATGAGCTGGCTGGAGCTCTCTGAAGAGACCGGTCTCATAGACGAGGGGCTTTTATTTCCTTGTTGACTGATAGTTTGTTTAAATATCACAACATACAGTAAATGTCCATTATAAATTAAAGGGAACCTGTGAAAATCTGCCTTTTTGGAGTTGAAAAGCTCCATAATTGCCCGCGGGCGTAGCTCGCTCGCTCGCCAGCCGGACAGTGACGCTCGCAAACCGGCTACTGTGCAGCAGAGTGGCAAACCCATTCCAATATGTCATGACATCTGGAATAAAGACAACCTTTTTTTTTTAAATAGGGCAGTTATGGCTCTGTTATTATTTTAGGGATGTGGTGAGAAACAAATTCTTCCTACTGGGGAGTCAACTGGGTTTGAGTTTTGTTTTCCAAAGAAGAGAGAAAACTTTTATAAATGATACTGATATTTGGTAATAGTTTATTTCAACCGTTTACTATTCAAAGCTATGCAGTTAAACAGAAACAGAGAAGGGAGAAGTTATACGTCAGTTTCATATTAAAACAAGAGTATTACGGTTTATATATGTGAACTAGCCCTTAATGTTTTGTCATTTTAAAGGGAGATTTTAGGGGGAATATGGTCTCCATGTCTCTATATATGGTCTATTATGAAAACTGTAAAATGATGTCTGTACACTACGAGCTGTAAGGTCAGTTTGAGAGTCTGTTATAAACACAACATCAAATCCCTGCTGTGAAAACTGATGATATTAACCGATTCTCCTGTGTGGAGATATGAGGTTTCTGTCTCTGTCATTAGCATTAGTGTCGGTCTGAACGCAGCACATTAGCATCAGGTTTTAGTGCGCTATAATTAATCCTCTTCACGCTCATCTATAATTCATGGAGGTGTTTTTTTTCCCTTGGATTTGGAAGAGAGAGAGGGGCTTATTTAAGTTTTACACAGTTTAGTGAAAATAAGGTGTTGGAGATGTGTGTGTTTTAAAAACTAGCTTTTAACCCTCTGAGACCCATAATAGACCCGTTTTCTGTCTTTTTTAGGGGGGTACAGGGGGTCTTTAGGGGGAGATAACAGGTCAACAGTAGATTTCACATAGAAGTGGTGTACATCATCTGAAAGCTGGGAACCTGGAGATTAATTTGAGATGCAGTTCAGCCCTGTGTGTCAAGTTGTTCTAAGGGTTTAGAACATTATGATCAAAGTATATGATGGTCTTTCCCATGCTCACTTATGTCTCATGAGTTGTTGCAGCAATATTTGGGTTGATACCATTTGTTACACAGATTTGGTGCTAAATTTAACCATTTTTTACCACTCGAGAAATGATAAAAAATGATCAATAATCCCTTCAAAATACCACATTAAGACACCAAGACCTTGAGGAACACCATAGAGAAAGCCATGCTGTGATTTGGTTTCAAAAACTTTTGACATTTTGAGATTTCTGCAAGAATTGCATTTTTGGCGATTTCATGACGAGCACTTCTGTTGTGTAAACTGCTCAGAAACCCCCTTATTGTCAATCTAGCTAGGAAAGCCATCCATCCTCTGAATGCTCTAGGTCTCTAGTTTGTGGCTGTAAAGTTTCATGAGGCTGTGATAATCCTAGAGGTCACCACAGGTCATTTTATACAGAGAGGTCAAGTTTAAAAAAAATGGTCTCACTACAATGTAATGTCTCCTATGGGGACTAACATCATCACACATGAATACAGTTGAGCTCATTGGATCCACAAGCGTCTCAGCTTTACAGTGATACCCAATATTACAACTTTGTTTCTTGAAATAGTACGACTTTATTCTTGAAATCTCCGATTTTTTTCCCCTCAATGTGGCCCTAATACTCCGTCATAATATTGACGAGTATATTTGAAGATTAAAATTCTTCTCACTTGTTGATGTTGTCTCTTCGCAGACAGATTTAATGATCAGAATGTGTTGATCAGATGTGTAATTGAAGAAAGAATAAACACTTTTACACCCTGGATCCAAACACTTCAGGATAATAACTGACTTTTTTTTCTAAATGATTGTTTTATAAATCAAACCCTGATGTTTTTTTTCTTATTCTTGAAGCCCCTTGGGAGCAGATCGGAGTCTAATCAACATGGATGTTTAGAAGAATCACTCTCAGAAACGCTCCAACATCCTCCTGCTCGGCGTTACAGAGCTGTGAGTCACTCCACTGAAGGAACCCAGCGAGGGATGAAAGTGGTATTAGTGCCGGTTAATTCGTCCTGACAGTTGGAAATGTTAAATCCTGCAGGGGGCTCAGCTTAGCGCGCTCGCTCTCTGCCTAAGTAGGTTAAATACAAACCAGTGTGATCAATCTGCAGACACTAAATAAATCCATGAAGCCGAGCCAAACACCGACTGGAAACTCTTGTGAGGAGGAAACAGAGGGAAAGTGAAGGAGTAGAACAAGCGATGGTACCACAGAGGCGCCCTGGAGCAAGGCACTAAACCACCAGCCAATGGTGGAATGTTGCTATTAGAAAGTAGAGAGATAAGCCGCCAACTAGTGTAGTAGTTATATTATTAATACAGCATTTGTCAAACTTAAGCGCTTTCTAGATTAAAACATTTACAGAATAAAAATGTAATAATCTAAATCCCATACATGCCCCCCCTATAGGACACATAAATTAGGAACATGAGAGCACACTGAGACCATATATGTATACATGAGATGGAGGTGCAAGTGTAAAATAACTAATTCACTAGCAAGGACCACACCATCAACGAGGTACGATATAAAGGGACTGTTTGTAAGATTCAGAAATTGCTTATTAACAGCGACACCTGTGGCCGTTAAGTCAAAGAAAGTCAGCGTCCTGTTGCTTGCGCTTGTGCTCGCTCTACATAGACATGAACGAGGATTGATCAAAACAGTGAGGCGACACACGTCAGCTAAAACCACAATATCACTCTATATTTCAGCTGCTCGGCAGTAATGTTAGCTGACCAGACGAAGCTCTCTCCATAAATCACTGCTGATCCTAGTGTTGGCTTTTCCTGCTTCAGCCTCCCAACCGCGGTCGGAGGGAACAGGGGAGACACCGGCAGCCGGTCGGAGACGATAACGTTACTCGCTGAGGAGCTCCGTCACTTCACAAGACACGGAATCCTCTGTTGGTCTGGAGGAGCTGCAGCAGTTATTTCTGTACAAACGTCATGCACATGTACATTCACTAGATATTCTCAGAGCTACTAACTCTTCTGCAGTGTGGAGTGTGCGGGCATACACGTGAGAGTGGAGCGAAAGCGCGAGAACGAGCGCGGTGTGTGAGTGAAGGCAAGCAGGCAGAGGAGCAGAGGAGCAGAGGAGCAGAGTACAGCAGAGACTCCGGTAACTTTCAATTTTTCTTGTCAACTAAACTTAAAGTAATAGAACATTTTATTTCATTTTTGTATTATTTTTTAGCTTGTAACTTTACTTTTTTCTTGTCAACTAAACTTAAACAAGTTGAACATGTAATCCAATTTTTGCATTTTGGGAAGAAATGCAACAAAACACTCCAACCAGGATTAATGTTAGACTTTATGTCTTTAACTTCCATTTTTCCATCTATGGTGTAGAATCCAATGTGCTGTCATGATCATCTGTTCAGTCCAACTAGAAAGAGGATTGTGGGTTTTGTCCCTTATGTCTTACACTGGACTGGTGCTGATCCGGAGTGTCTGATTGTCCTGCAAACATACAGATACACACACATACAGTGTGTGTGGGGGTGCACAAATGTGCATGTGTGTCTGCAGGCATCGAGTGTAGCCGCGAGGAAACGGCAGATGTCTGAACGCATCAACACACACTGCTATGAAGCACACATGCACACACACACACACACACACACACACACACACACACACACACACACACACACACAGTAAATCTTACTGTTTTAATGAGGTTTAATGAATAAAATACTTTGATTATAGTTACAGTTTCATCTATTTTAGTTTTTTTTTACTCTTCTGCTTTTAAATCAATTTCATTCTGTTTTATTTTCTCTCTAGTTTGTTTTGTAGTTTTAACCGAATACGAAATTTAATTTATATATATTTAATTATAAATTAAATTAAATTCATTTAATATATAATATATATTAAATTATATTCATATCATATAAAATATTAATTAAAACAAATTAAAAATAATTGAATTATATGAAATATATATAATTTAATTTGTATATATTTAATTTACAATTAAAATGTTATTGCACTTTATCAACCTTGGAAAAAAATCTGTGACCAAAAACCTTTTGTTTTATGTAAACGTCTTATAGTTTCCTTGGCTGATCTCTGATCACGCCATCTCAGAGCATTCACATATAAACTTATCAAACCATCAACCAACTCTTCTTCTGGGGGACCTGAAAATGCTGAAAATAAGACAAATTAAATGCGCATCCGACCAGTCAAAAAGAAAAACAACTGAAGAAACGAAGGTGAACTAGTTCATTTTAATCCGTCTGAACTTTGAGCTCTTGTAAAGTGTGAACTTGCACAACACTGGAGATAATGATATAGAAGACAATATAAAACAGAGTGCATTTCATTTTCTATTTCATTTAACTCAAGTTATTGACACCTCTTCATAATCCCGTTCATCAACACCAACATCCACCTTCCAGACGTGGTGGTCACGGCTTTAAATGAGTTTATATCTCATTAACATTTTCGCAGGACCCCTCAGGGACTTTGTTGTGTGCCTGAAGTTGAAGTCTGCCTCCCGCTAACTGGACCCTTCCTCCATTTTAGAAGCAGACTGTCTGATGTGCGCCGGAGGTCAGAGCTAAAACGAGATCGGACCTCAGCGCTGTTTAATCCAGAATGACGTCCCAGCAGCTGAATCTGTTCCTCAGACTGAAGAATGAGCTGCTGCTGTTGTTATTTAGAGAGGAGAAAAAAAAAAAAAAAAAACGCCTGCAGGACGTGATGCGTGTGGACGGAGCGAGGACGGGGAGCAGGGTCGTAGAGTGCGGTGACCTTGTGACCTCTTGTCTCAGCATGAGGCGAGGACACTCCAGGTCAGATGTTCTTCTTCAGTGGAGGAAACGCCTTCAACACTACACTGTAGAAAATAACTTAACATGTCTTTTAAGACTTTACCTGCAGCGGGACCTTCGCTCTTCGATTGGAAAACTTTGTACCAGATGTTTGAACCTGACAATTCAATAGATTTATATCTATGTATTTATTTGTTACATTTTGTTTTACAAAGTTAGGAAAGCAATGTTTAAGTCAAACCTAATGTTGTTATTTTAAATAATGTGTAAGGTGTGAGTCACTTCGACACAGTGAGGCGTACAGCTTATTATTTAAAGGTCCCATATTGTAAAAAGTGAGATTTTCATGTCTTTTATATTATAATGAAGCAGGTTTAAGTGCTTAATAAATACTGTTAAATTATCAAAATGCTCAATATACGGAGAAATAAACACAGCCAGTATTAAAAAATTGTGCGTTTGAAACAAGCCATTAGAATTTCTGTCCATTTGTGATGTCACAAATATACAATATATACATAGATCATTACACGGTTTTAAACGTAAACATTCTAAATGTGTCCCAGTTTATTTCCTGTTGCAGTGTATGTAAATAACATCAGCTGACAGCAAGTAAACATGGACCCAAACTGTTGCCTAGCAACACAATTCCATTGAAATGCACTAAAACGGAGCGTTTCAGACAGAGGGTGAATACAGGTATATTCAGGCAGACAGTATGAGGAAAATAAAGTTGTTTTTTTAACATTACAGCATGTAAACACGTTCTAGTAGAAACACAACATACAAGTATGAACCTGAAAATGAGCACGATATGGGACCTTTAATGCAGTTTCCTTGTGAGGACGGTCACTTTTTTTACAGCGAGTCCTCGCATCACACCGTGGAATCGTCTGACGCGCTGTGACAGCCAAGGAGCGTACCTGTCCAGACGCCTCGGTTAGAGCCTCGCTGAGACAGAAGCTTTATGTAACCTCAGAGTCTGAGTTCATTAAACACAAAGAGAAACAAACAACCACAACAACATGAAGGATGGAGCATACTTAAGAACCTCGAGACCTTGAAAAATTAGAGTTTCAGAGACTATGTTTCTGCATTCTGGTGACTTTAAAAGAGTAAAATAACAAACTAATAGAACACTGCAACAGCATTTTATGTTAAACTTTTGATTTTACCTTTAACTCCCAGGAAAGAAAAATGAATATTTCGCCCCTTTGGTGTGAACTTGGCGTGTGAATCTCTGGCATAAACTAATATTCATCCGTTTTTATTTATTTTTGCTCCTGCTTGAGTATTTCCTTCTTAGTTCTCTCCATTTCTCTCTCCTTCTCTCACTCACTGAAAGTCCTTTCAGACACAACGGCACCACTGCGCTCGGAGACCCGTTATTTCCAACGGCTTGCGCCGCGCCACAACAGCTTTTTGCTACTTCGAGCAAAGCCCAACTTGTGTCCCATCCATCGTCCCCGATCTCCACCCGTTATTGAGTTTCACACTACTGCGCCTGATTTCCGCTTCTGCTCCTGTCATAATTACTCGCTAGAGGTTGCTGTTCTTTTATATCTTCTTTCGGTGATGTTACCATGCGAATAGGCAAATGACAAAACCTACAAGTGGGTGTAGTAGGTCCCTATTGACCCACATCTATGGGGCTTATAGCGACTGATAACGCCTATATAATAGCCTGACAACAGTCTAATCGGCTGAAATGAGTCTGTTCCTTGTTGTGTTTCACATCATTTGAGTGTGCGTTCCTGCTCGAAACTCTCAGTCACATCTTCCAATCAGAAAACGTAGAAAAAAAAAACTGTGAGAGAGAGTCAGATTCTCACTTTACTGACATTTAAATCAGGTACATCACACACACTCACACACATAGGGAGTACTTGGCGGTTCATGGTGACTCAGCGCATCTGTGGGCGGAGCATCTGAGTCATCCTCAAACAACTACAGAGCCAATAATACATTCCTCCACCCATCCCTCCATCCGTGCACACCTCCATCATCCCTCCCTCGTCCCTCCATCGGCTTCAAGACAACATTGATTACACAAATGATTTTCTCTTCTTAAATCTTCACTGAATGTTTTTCTCGACACATCTATTCAGTTTGTTGTTGTTGTTTTAAAGAAAAACGGTTCTTCAGTAAATAAAAGAAACATTTTGGTTGCGTAACACGTCGGCTCTGAACTCTTTTCACCAGTTTACCTTCAAACACGAGCTTCACTTCTATTCTCAGATTCATTCATTCATTTAATCCGACTTTGCTCCAGTCATTCATTCATTAAGTCGAATGAATGATTTTCATTTATTCATTGTTATCATTTGTTCAAACACGTCCACTCCCAGCATGCCCAGTATCCACTCCCAGTATTTCACAATTAAGTTCAACTCGTTCCTCCATCCTCCCGCACCTGCAGGTTCACCTGTCCTCCTGCAGCCTCCCTCCCCCCACCCCCCCCACCTAACAATCCTCTGATTGGTCCAGTTCATGAATGTTTACAGATGTGTTTTTACAGTCCTCTGACATGCTCGTCTTTTTTATTTTCTACCTCTGTTTTTGTTTCAAGTCGGCGTCGCCATGGCAACATCAAACCAAAACACCAAAACAAAGACGCAGCTGAAAACTTTCAGTGTGTGTGTGTGTGTGTGTGTGTGTGTGTGTGTGTGTGTGTGTGTGTGTGTGTGTGTGTGTGTGTGTGTGTGTGTGTGTGTGTGTGTGTGTGGTTATGTAACAGGCAGTAACTCTTTGAGTCAGCCAACAACATCAACAGAGAGTGAGAGAACGTGTGGAGGGGACTGAGGATAAGCGGACCAATCAGAGGGCTTTGTCTCAACACCTTGAGGCCTCTGTACTACGAAGCGAGTTCAAAAGGGTATCTTCTCCTTATCTGGCTTTACTAACCCTAACAATCGCGATCACGCTCCTATGCTGGTGGTTATCAACTCGGAAAATCAACGCCGCTTTCTTTCAGCTAATTCAAAGCGTCCGAGTAAGGGTTTTAATCAACAGCAACTGGAGTTGGTTTCGATTCTTGAAGACGTTTCACTTCTCACCCACGAAGCTTCTTGGGTG